>WTSP01008730.1:0-11704 GCA_025331215.1 Actenoides lindsayi
GGGCGGCGCCGGCCGTTACCGCCGGGAGGGGAGCGGCGGCGCTGAGCGGAGCCCGCTGGGCAGCGGGGCCGGGCCGGGCCGGGCCGGGCCAGGGTGGGCCGGTGAGGCGAGCAAAGGCCGGCTCTGCTGCCGTTGGCAACCAGCAAAGCGCCTCCCGAATCAGCCGCTCTTCGGCCCGCTGGTGTCCGCTCGGGCCTCGCTTAGCCTGGGCAGGCCTGGCTTGAAGGTGCTTGAGGTGAGGCAGTGCGACTTTGATAACGCGTGGCTTCTGGGTTGTAGGCTGCATGTTGCTCATCGTTGCCCTGTTGTGTTTTGTGTTGACAGTCTTAAAAATACTGAAGTAAAAGACTTGAAAATTTTTCTTCACGTGAGTGATGTTTTTCATATAGTGCCCTAATTCTTCCGAGGTGGGCTGACGTGAGTGCTGAGAGGTTTGGTATTGCAGGGAGAGGCCCTTCCACCTCCTGTTCGGCAATAGTTTGTGCAGAACAAGCTGCACTGAAGATGTTATTTAATCTTCTTTTGTTTTGTGTCAAGGAGAATGGTCATTTTGGCATAGAAAATTACCCCCATATGTTAATTATGCAGCCATTCCGAGTCAATTTAGACCCTCCAGCCAGCCCCCAAAACTCTTGCATTAGTCCCTTGGACCTGAACCCAATGCATTTGGTTCAAGATGCTTTGCTACCAGAGGTGATCCATCAAGTGCTAATAGCTTACAGCACAGCGTGCAAGCACCTGGAGGAAAGCTGAAGCAGGGCACTCCTGGAAGATGTAATTCCCTCCTTATGTGACCTTGACTGGAGCACAGTTCTCTCTCCTCCCCCAGCCTCGGGAACCCACACCACATCGGCCCATATCAACTCTGCGCTATTCCTGCCAGCCCAGGATTGGTAATGAAGAAGTTTTGGGGTGACTTACCAGGGCTGAGCAAAGCAATGAAAGTAACTGTAGGGATTTCGTGAGTCAGATGAACCCACCAGTCTGTCTTTGGCCGAGTCTACTCAGCAGTGTCATGTTTGCCTCACATTGACTAGAGTACGGATACAAGCCCCGTACTAGACCCCTTTCACTAGTTTGCTTTAATGATCCCTTCGGGTCAATCTTAACCAGAAGCTAAAATCACCAGAAAGAGTAAAAGCTAAAAAACAAAAAGTGGAAGCTGGGTTTAAGACAGACAAATCCAGCTGGGTTTAAGACAGACAAATCCAGCTGGGTTTAAGACAGACAAATCCAGCTTGTTTGTGCTTCTGGCCCGAATATTACTTTTCTACCTGTGACCTTATATTAACATTTCTTAGTGAATCATTTTCTTCAGCTAGTGAGAATATTCCTGTGATCTCAGAGTATCTTAGTTCCCTACCTCACCTAAGTTTATCCTTGTAATAACTATGTCTGATGTCCTAAGATGATTCCTCCTTGTGTAGGCAAATGCTTGCTATTAGACATGATAATGAAAGAGGGAAATGCTTGATTATTCTGCAAAGATTACGCATCAGATGTCATGATGTAACCTTGTCTGTGAAACTTTGTCAAGGAGGAATATGTGAGGCTGAAGATACACAAGGTACATGTTATTTGTGAGTTAGGTATGAAACAAAGTTGAAGAAAACCCCAGCTCAAGAAAGGATTGATGTATTCAGTGATAACTTCCTAGATATCCACGGATAAAGTTCAGTTACTTTCTACTTACATATCTTTTTTTTACAAGCTGGAAATTGTCTTTTTAGGTAATGGTTAGCACTGGTCCCCAGTAGTGGTTTCTATAATTGCTGTATTTGCAGAAATAGCACAAGATGAAACTGTGAATATCCGCTCGGTTATCCACTGATGTCAACTGCCTTTATTTAAAGCATAGAAAGTAACAAGTCGTATGACATGAAACTGTTGTAAGTGACATCAGGCAAGGAGCACTGATGATCCACAAGAACATACGCAGTAAATATAATATTGCAGTGAGTTTTCATTTTTGACCCCTGGGATGAATCATCCAGTCTTTCCATCCACGTTAGCTACCTGAGCCCACGTGTCCTGTTTGGGAGGATCCAGACCGATGCGATAGGTGTTGCATACAGACTTGCACAGATTTGGAACTTCATTGCCTTCCTGGGAGTTGCTAATTCACAACAGTTTTACTCAAATCAGAACAAGTATCCTTAGGATTCACTAATATGTTCATGAAAGACCAGATACGTTACTGATCTCTGGCGGGTTCTGCCTGGTTTGTTGCCATAAACCTGGCTGAAAAAATCCCCAGATTTTCCCCCAGGAGGAAGGCACAGTGATGGGAACCAGACACATCTTCCCCTATGCTGAAGGACCTCCAGAAGACAAAGCCAGCATTATCTGGAAAGTACACACTGCTAAATGATCAGAGGTGAAGTAAAACGACTATCAAAACACTACAAGCTGCTCTCTTATGATGGGAATTCCAGAGAAAAGAAGCTATATTTATGTCAATATATTCTCAGCAGGGGACCACTCACCGTTTGCTTTGAAACTCCTATTAGACTGTTTCTCCTTGACCAGAAAACTAAAGGTGTATTTGTTCCCTTAGTACTTTACTCCTTTGGCATAAATAGCTGTCAATGAAAGATATTTCCTTTGTTTTGGAAGGCAAAGGTGAGAACGCCACGAGACTAATTCCTGTGACAGGACTGCATTCGTTGGCAGTGGCTAATTATAGCACAGAAAAACTACCAGCTTCCTCCACCCAGGAGCTCTGCGCTGTGACTGCACTCTGCTCTTAAGTTCTTCCTGTGTCACAATGCCCACTGACACTGCAGGAAAACAGCTGTTTATCATTCCTTTTCAGGCTGCTGCGTAACAACAGCACTGTGGAGATTTCTGAGCCTGTTTCTCTTCTTCAAGGTTAACCAGTCTGGCACTGATAGTAACCCACACTCCTCTGTTATCTCAGGAGAATAAAGAGGAACAAACAAGAAAACCACCCCAAAACACCCTGGGTCTTCAGTTTCAGACAACAAATTAATATATAACGGATGGAAATGAAAGCAGGGAAAAAGTGG
Organism: Actenoides lindsayi; assembly: GCA_025331215.1. NCBI lineage: Eukaryota > Metazoa > Chordata > Aves > Coraciiformes > Alcedinidae > Actenoides > Actenoides lindsayi. The sequence goes on from WTSP01008730.1 coordinate 3,030, forward strand.
CTATCTTGATTCCAAGGCAATGACACGCAATAGTACCACAGCAGGTAAATAAGATTAATATAGTCTTTTTAATGCCTGTCTTAGTGATGCTTTTTCTTTTTTGCTTTTTTTTTTTCCAGGCACCCCCTGTCCTCTGAACTGCAGGTCGGCTACAGCACAGCGCACTTCCAGATCTAGGTAGCTGGCTATTCCCTAGAAGATTTGTAAGTTACTCCCTCATTTGCTTTTCAAGATATTGCCAGAATTTTATATAAATTCTGTACTTCACCCCAGTACAGGGGTAAATCACCCAAGTAAGGTCTGTAAGTACTTTTTTTTTTTTTAAAAGTTTCTTTTTTTTCCCTTTTATTCGGCAGAGAAAGCAACCAACACAAAAAGTAGGACATAAACACATCAGCTCAAAGTTTACAAAACTTCCTTTACAGGAAAGTAAACATAATGGCTGTGAAAGATACAAAGTAAATGCAAAATAAATACATAGTAGTTTAGAGGCATTCTTCTTGAACATCATGCTAGGAAAGTGCTTTTGGAAACTAGGAAAAGATCCTAGTGCCCTGTTTTTGAGAGCAGAAAGTCTTTCGTTGGAAATTAGTCTTGTCATAGGTGTCTATAATTAATTTATTAAGATGCTTGAGAATGTTTTAAACTGCATCCCCAAGAAGAATTATATTATTTTATTCAGGTTTTTTTTTACACTTGTATGTGAGCTATTGTATACTACATAAAATGTAATTATAATAATAATAAAAATATATAATTATTAATCATACAGGGATATTCAGGGACAGAAATGTTATAATTGTTCAGAAAACAGGTATGGTAGAAATGGATGCTGCACATACTGCCTCAAATTGCCTGTCCAATATGTTTTGATACTCTCAGATATCCTGAATGATGTAAAGGTGAGTGTATCATTTAGTCTCCAATTACTTGAGTCCTCCGTGCCTAATGGCAGCAGTGTTTGTTTTTCTGATATGGGACCTAAACAGAGATCACAGAATCATTTAACATAGGCCATCAAGTAGTCAGGAAGGACTAAGAAATTACCTTTTTACCTGAAATTGAATTTAATTCACTATCCCTGAGAAAATGGGTATTTTGGATCCCACTACCAATTCCTTAAGCCAGAATTTTTCAGTGTTGTTTTTTTTTTTTATTAAGATGACATCCCATTATCCAAAGTGGGGGAAAAAAAGTAAAATGCAGCCCTCATTGTCTTTATAAAATGACTTAACATCTATTGCTTGTAAAAGAGACAATTCTATGTAATATTTCTTGAAGGGCTGGAAGGTACGCTTGACCTTGAAGTCACCAGGAGTGCAGAAGCTACATTGCCTTTGCTTTATAATTTGGAAAACTTCTAACAACTTGCCATCAGCTGACCACGTTTCGTGACTACCACGTGTGTCACAACCCACCCTCTCAGAAACACTGCCCTGATCCATCCCCCTGACCACAGTGATGGACAGTGTAGTAACTGGCTAATTTCAGTACAGGTGATATAGAGTCATCAACAGAATTTCCCAAATTACAATATGATGGCAAACAAGAATAATATCCCTTCCTTCCAAGAGATACATTTGACTGTAATTACCTGGATATTTGAGGTCTGAGGAAGCTCTTGGACATCTTATGGTTAACTGGGCCATACCAAAAACTGAAAAGATCAGTCAGATCCTTAAAGATGATGTTTCTTAAAAGGACAGAAAGAAAAGTGAAATGATGAATAGTACCATATGATAGTTGGCTAGTAAAATCCACTGTTAAATATATGGCATATACTCCTGGCAGTTCAAAGACAAACAAAACGTGGACTTTATTATTTGCTTAAATCATTATTTTTAAATTAAGTCAATACAGCATCAAACAATTAAAACACTGCAATCTACAAGACTATGTAATAATTTCCCCAGGGAAACAGCATTGTTTTGTACAAAACAGAATGGGGAGGGGGGAAAAAAAAAAGAGAATGTTCTGCAAAGAAAAAAAAGCCTCTAAATGAAGGGTGACAGGAAGTCAACCTGCTACCTCTGCTGAAGTGTAATGTTCATTTAGCTACAAATATGTGAACAATTCACCGGCAGGACTGCCTCAGAAGAAGCAAGAATGACCAAGAAAGGTGGTTTGCTGCAGGCTATTTGGGAAGCAGATGATACTAGGGCTCCTAACTCAGAGAAGATCCCTGACCCAGGTCTTCTGGAAACACTGGCTGATCTCTGTGGAGATACCTCCGAAGCTAAAAGGTGGTTTATACTTCAGTAAAGAGTACACCATCCCTGTAACTCTAATCAAACAACAGAGATTATACTTGGCATGTAGCAAGCCAGCTGAATGGAAGCCTACACTTCAAATCAATCAGCACAGCATGTTGTGAAGCCTGACCAGCCTTGTCTATACTAGGGATCCTGTGAAATATGTTAGCTAGCCTGTTTGAATAATTAACTTTAATCCTTATAATTTTTTCTCTATTAGTAACTTTCATAATGTATTAGGTGCACTGGTCAAATAATTGTCCAAACATTCCTCAAAGGTTGTGGTTTGCTTGGTACATCTGCATCCTGGAACAAGCACTAGAGGAGCAACTAAATTGGCATGGTCCAAATATGACCAGTAATCAGTTATGTCAAAGTAATAAAAATAGACATATCTCAAAAGAGCTTCAGATAGTCCTTTGATGTCTCCTTTAGTAAACACAATAGGCCAAATTAAGTACTGCTGAAAACTGCTGAAAGAACTTGGTCATTTTTTGGTAAACAATGTAACTCCTACAGACATAGCATGCAGACTGAAGGCAGCCCGAGGGGTCAAAAAACAGGTCTAACAAGGAAAAGCAACCACCTCCAAAGGGATGGGGTAAAGTAGGTCACCATTAAACACCTTTTTGAAGAGATCTCCAGCTGATGTACCCTGGCCTATTGAAACTGTTAACACTCTGATTTGCTCCAAAGAGGGGCTTCACCTGCTGGATTCAGCCTGTGTTACCTTATTGTAGCCACTGTGACTAATTGCTTAGCCCTCCACACCCCTACTTTAAGATGCTATTTTGCCATCTGTGTTTATATTATCTATGTTTATTCAGGAATGTAAAGAATTCCTATGAAAGAAAACAAAGGTAGTTAGTGACTGCATAACAACAGAACTTTTTGGTTTTGAAACTTGGCATCGTAATTATGCCTTGCCTGTGCTCCTCAGACTTTAATGCATCAATATCCATAGGGCTGAATCAGCACAGAAAAAGAACATTCTTGTTGACACAAACTGCTGCTGACTTTAAAGGCATATCTTTTTCATTAAGATCAAATGGTAGTTTTGCTAGGGAAAAAAATGAATACTCTGAATACTAATAGATACCCTGTACTAATATTCAGAGGTTGTGTTGTTTAGAGCTGTGAATACAGCATAATGAGTTTGATGTTGTCAAAATTTTCTTCTTGTAAAATATCTCTAATTTTCTGTAAGGATTTCAAGAGAAGATAAAAATCTTCTTTAACTGAAAAACTGTCTTGTCACTACAAGGCTAAAAAAAGTGCTGAACAACAAAGTGCTAAACAAAACGATGAAGACCGGGAAGTTTTGTGCGGAAGTTTGGTCTGTTCATCTCGCTGTAAGTTACTGAAGTGTTTTATATGCTCATGAATCCCACGTGACCTCGCACAAGCCACGAAACCTTAGCATGCCATTATTCAACAGAGCACTCAAGCTTTTCACTGGGACTCGTATGGGGATTTAAATGTTGGATCTTACAACTCGCTACGCAAAGCGGCAACAACTTCAAATGGGTTAAGGTGAGGGCTCAGTGTGTTGCCCCATTTTGTGAGACAGAAAGTGCTGCTATCTGAAGGAAACGTGGAATAGCTTGGAAATTGTTTGAATGAGAATGTTGGAGAAGCTGTTGAGGAAACAATGGAAGATGAATTGTGAAGTTGGAATATTAAGAGAAAGTCACCTTCTATCCAATATTCCTTAGAAAGGTGACTGCTGCTTAACACATTCACCTTGGGCTAGACTCCAGATGTGAAAGGGTTTTGCTACATAACAGAAGAAGTAATGTTCCCAGATGTAAGAGCCAGGGAACTGAGCATGCAGTACAAAAACTGTAACTGTGACCTCACCGTCCTTCTTGAAGAGGAGAAGCCCCCAGCTACACAGGAAGGGCTGCTGGTCTTTGGTATTTTTAAATTGCTGGTTTAATACAGAGCGGGTGGAACCCAATGACATCCCCAAACTTGTTTTAATTCCACTGTTATGTAATGGCAGTTGGGTTGGCAAATTTCAGCTTTTTTGTATTAAAAATAGGCAGTGGAACAATCTTTTTATCAACCACCTTCTGTGATCTTACTCTTTGTCATCTTACTGAACCAAAAGGGGCCCCAATAAAGTGAGTTCTGCTCAGACTAGAGAAGGATTTGACTGCAAGCTTGATTTATGTTATGGTAATTAAAGGAAAAACAAGTTGGACAGGGTGCTGAAGAGAAAATTAAGGCCTGGTAATACATGCAAACACGGAGAAGCTGTTGTTGTTGTTCATCTTCATAGTGCTTTGTTTTCCAGCTGCAGAAGCTGTTGTTTTGTCTCCTGCAGACAGGAACTACTAAGGATCTACAGGATAGACTAGTAAAAAGGATGTTTTGCTTTTGTTTTTTTTTCCTTTGCTGAAAAGCAAGAACTTTTTAGAAACATTTTGCATCTTGTGCCCCCTTTTCCTCTCAGATACACGAAGCGTCCTGTATGGAATGTTGCTTGGTGCCCACCTGTTTTGAAGACAGGTAGAATAGAGTGCTCAAAATGTAAAAATAGCTGGTCTCAGGCAGGCAGAAGAGAAAAACTGACACTGCTGTGCAAGCAAACTACATTAACCTTTTAACTAAGGCTGGGCTGCTCTACCCTGAAGTGCCCTCTGTGCTGAGGGGAAGTGCCAGAGCAATGTATCAGGGCAGGCTCCATTCACACTTGCTCTGCTGGAGTGTCACAAAGCAGCTGAAATGGCCAGGCACATTTCACCCTTCGGCAGTTACCGACCACTTGGCTGCCCAGGGCTCTGGAAGGCCGTGCTTCAAAAAAGCCAACACAAGGCTAAAGCTGGAGTTCAGGGCAGCTGGTCTGCTCTCAGGATCTTTGTGCAAACCATTTATTACTGCGCCGCATCTCCTGAGCTATTTTACATAACTAACCTCTGGAAATGTTACCCAGCTCCACTACCGTATGAGGATTAGACACGGTAATGCCTCTCTCTTCAGCCACTTCTGAGGATTAGCTTCAAAAATCAAATTAAAATGAAGCAAACCCAAATAGACTGGAGAGTTCCACAGTAAGTTGCAACGCCTGCGTTCAGTAACCATCATCTGGGCTTCTTGCATTTTATACTACTACATGAGGTATCTGTGCAAGTGCTGCCATTGTACCCTGCTGCTTATGGTAAAGGTGAGGAACTCTTTGTGTATGGCACATCAATACATTAACATTATGAGGCTTTACTTGCCTGAGTATTCCTACCGAAGTAAAAAAATCTATTTGAATGTATCTATTTCTATAGGCTGAGGGGAAAATACATGATTTTTACCTCACAATTTGAGGAAAAAGAGATGAGTTTGAGAACTGCAATGTTGTCCAGGCAGGCCTGTGTGCCACAACTTGCAGCAATGGATGCAGAACTGTGAGTACGTGTCCTGGTTTTCATTCCTACACAAGTCATTAGTTCTTACTCTTTTTCTCAAGCGTATTTTAAGGTAAGTTGGTAGATGTATTTATTACACTCAGTCATTTTAAAGAAAAGAGTCTAAAACAGGTATACTAAAACAAAATAGGCAAACCTGTTTCTGAGCAATGGCTATAAACAAGAGCTATCTGACACATTTTAAGTTCCATTTGGGGTCAAACACTAATAGAGATATTGATTTTAACACGTAACTGTTGAAAGGCATACACACAAAACTTGATTTACCAGATTAACAATTCCTGTTGTCTTAAATTAGCGGGGAAAATTACACACTGTCAACAGTATGTTTGTGCTGTTCTTCATTCCTTTCATTATACAGGAAAGTGCGAATCGCAAGCCAGATCAAAACTCAGAGTCATGTTAGAGGTCATTAATCTCAAATAATATTTAAAAATGTAGAACTGGAATACTGTTAAGTACCCATATCTCCTGAGAAGACACACCATAAAAGGTCAGGAAGTTTGAAAGCTGTTTGCAGATGTCTGCGACAGAAAGATAGACACGCTGGTGATCTGGGAGTTTAATAGCAGCTATAATCCAAGGCAGGCAAGGAGCAGCAAGGTGTTTTTCAGCAGTACTCTTGATTAAGACGATAAGAACATTAATGCAATAGTTTGGGACTACACTTCCTGAATATGTTGTTCAGTACAATTAAAATAATAAGCAGAAAATGAAGACTACACAAGTTGCTAGGAATGGTTTAGGTGATCACAGAAGGATAACTGGACTTTTCCAAGTAAAAGGCATTGTTTTCTCTCTAGCCTGTATATTATATGAGTGCTAAAAAACTATGGCAGTCCTACTAGAGAAAGAGCATTGCTCTCCTGATTCTCTGCTGGCTATTCTCAAGCTTCATCCTGAAAACATCACACAATGAGGTTTTCAGAATATGCTGCTGTCCTGGTTTCACTGGGACAGAACCATAGGCCAGCCACGGGCTGCAGGCTGTTAGCAGTTTGGAGTCAGCCAGGGCAGCTGACCCAGGTTGGCTACAGGCCTATCCCAGACCAGGAACCTCACCCTCGGTGTAAAGGGGCAAGTTTGCTGAGGAAGAGCGAGTCTCCGGAGGGCTGCCTTCCACTTTACTGTGACCACTGGACGTTTGCTGGGCTGAGTGTAACTTTGTTCACTTTACACTGGCATTATTTCTGATGCTTTATTAAATGCATTTTCATTTTGACCCGTGGGGTCTCCTTTTCCTGGTGCCCCTACTTGGCTGGGGAGGAATCATTGGGTGACAGAGCAACTGCTGTAGTTTAGCCCCAGGTACGGGCTAAAGCCAGACAGCTGCCTTCTCCAGACAATCAATAATCGCATCCTGGATAGCCAGAAAAGTAACAGTACTGCAACAAAGGCACTTTAGTGAATGCAAACGCCCTTCAGTGCAGCAGACTTGGGCAATTGCGTAGCCATACTCCCTGGACAGCAAATGCCTTGCTTATGAATTCGATCTCTCCCCGTGTTACAGCAGAAAGGCCATCTGGCAATCTGCTTCATGGCAGCTGAGGAGGAGTCCTTCCCCATGTACACAACACTGCATACATCGACACAATTTAATACTGCTACGAGAAAAAAAGAGCCTAGCTGAGAAGGATTTGTTGACCCCTGCTGCACAAAGGCTCCAGGGAGCTGCAGGTGTCACAGAAGGTATCACTGCAAATTAACTAATTACTCGATGACCCTGGCCCTCGTGCTGACAGTCAGCGAGACTGTATCTTCCCTTTGCTGGTGTATTTTCCCTGTAACGAGAAACACTTCGGTTGAGTTGCATGTGCCGCCAGGCTACTAAAACCCGGTTCCCGGGCCCGTTACTCCCCGGCAGGGCTGCACCCCGCGCTGATGCTGCGTCTCCCCGGGGCAAGCGCCGGCCCGGACCCGGCTGCCTCACCGGCACCGGCTGCTTCAGGACTCCCGCCCAGGCGCGCTCCTCGCTCCGCTTCCGGGCCCCGCTGAGCTCCGCGGCCGCAGGGGCCGTGCGAGCACCGCCGCTCCTTCTTTCCCGGCGGAACAAGAGCCCGAGCCTCCCTCCTCGCCGCTCCGCCGCTCGCACCGGTCCCTTCGCAGCCGCCCGACACCCGGCCGGGCCGGGGAACAGGTGCCGCCCGGGGCGGGAAGAGGCTCCGACGCCAAGCACGGGGGCGGGCGATGCCCGGTCCCCAGCGCAGCGCAGCCCGGGCGGTGGGCGAGCCGCCCCCCCGGCTCCCTGCACGGTGACACCACGGCCCCCGGCGCGGGCAGGCAGCTGGTGCCGAAAGGAGGCACGTCACGCGCGGTAAGATTCCGCGCCGCCGCGTCAGCGCGCGCATGTAGATCCGGCCGCCGCCATTTCGTGGGAGGGCGCTTGTCGTCAGCGGAACGCGCCGCCGCGCCCAGGGGGCTGCCGCGGAACCGCGGGGCAACCCCGCCTCGGGCGGCGGCGGCGGCGGCGGCGGGAAGCGGCACCGCGGGGACGCTGCCCTCGCCGGGGTGCCCGAGGGCAGCCCCGGAACCAACCAACCTTCCTTTTTTCCTTCCCCTGCCGCCCTCCCCGGCACTACGGCTCGGCGATCAGCCCGCTCAGTTCCGCGGGGCTGGGCCCGCCCCTTACGCCCGCGGGCGGGGCCCGCTCTCTGTGGCGCGCATCGCCCCACCCCTCCCCGCCTCCCGCGGCGTCTGGGCCTGGCCGGCGGCGGCGGCTGCGCTGGGCTCTCGCCCTCTCTCTCGGGCGGGCGGCGCCTCTCGGCTTCCCCCATCGCCACACACCCCCTTCCTCCTCCCGGCGGTGACGGGAGGCGGCGGAGCGCTCTCCGGCGCACGGCATCCCCGCCCGCAGGCAGGACTCCGGGCGGCCGCCGCACTCGGGTCGGGCGCCCCCCTCGGCTGTTTCCGGAGGAAGGAGAAGCGCGGCTGCCCCCCCCCCCCCCCCCCCCCCCCCCCCCCCCCCCCCCCCCCCCCCCCCCTCCCCCCCCCCCCCCCCCCG
>WTSP01008732.1:4195-16000 GCA_025331215.1 Actenoides lindsayi
CTCACCAGACTTGTGCTCTAGACCCTTCCCCAGCTTTGTTGCCCTTCTCTGGACATGCTCCAGCCCCTCAATGTCCTTTTGGGAGTGAGGGGCCCAAAACTGAACTCAGGATTCAGGGGGTGGTCTCCTCAGTGCTGAGTCCAGGGGGACAATCCCTGCCCTAGTCCTGCTGGCCACACTACTACTGATCCAAGCCAGGATGCTGGTGGCCTTCTTGGCTACCTGGGCACACACTGGCTCATCTTCAGCCTGCTGTGGACCAACATCCCCAGGGCCTTTTCCTCCAGGCAGAATATCTCCTACCTGCCTGCAAGGCATTGCAGTGGCTGTAGGGGGTGTGTGGCTGAACCTAACCTGTGAGTTCAGGATTCCTCTTTTGTGGGGTCTCTGGTGAGGAGAGTTAAGAGAGCACCCCAAGCATCAGAGGCTCCTTATTTTGACTACTGCTGGTTCTTTCTCCCTTGTTGTTAACGCCTGTTTGTGTCTGCACAGCTGGATGCCTGTGTGATGCTGGCTGGATTGGCAGCAACTGCAGTGAAGGTAACACTGACTCCCAGCTCACCCTACCCCTTCATAGCCAGCCAGAGGACAGTGTGAACCTCTTCCAAGCCACTGCTGGGTGACTGGTGGAGGGAAGCACTACACACTGTGCTTTTCTTTTTGCCGGTGCGAGTTTAATTGTAGCCCGAGCATTTTAAGATTGACTTGGAACGAAGCACTTTAAGCCCTTGCTCCTTGTTCAAGGCACTGACTTGGCTTTTCTTCTCTAAGCAGCCATCAACAGCCTGTGCCTGTGGCTGTTCTGTGGGTTGGGTCCCTTGCCTATGTGGTGAGGCCTCTGTTGAGCTCTCTGCTTGTCTCCTGTAGCTTGTGCCAGTGGTTTCTATGGGGACGGTTGTGCCCAGAAGTGCCAGTGCCAGAATGGTGGCTCATGTGACCCTGTGCACGGAGCCTGTTCCTGCCCATCTGGATACTATGGCACCAGCTGTGAGCAAGGTAAGAGCCGCTGTGAATAACAGCCTGGGCTGGGGAGAGGATTTTGTGTCACATCTGAGCCACCTCTCTCAGGCAAAGCAAGCACGAGGGCTGCCAGGCAGGCTCAGGCCTCAACTTCACTGCTGAAGCAGAGCCTGCAGCTCCCAGCCTTCAGGGCTTGCCCATCCTACCCAAACTGGCTAAAAACCAAAAGAGGGAGCTAGGAGGAAAGAGGAGTTTGCTTCATCATTAGAAAAACTTGGCTGCCTGGTTAGTCTCTGCCCCAAAGAGCTGTGTTGCTCTCCCAAAGCTCCTGAGCGTAGAACACCAATATTTGAATCCCCTTTGCTGGAGGGTGTTGCACCAGGCCCTCCTGCAGCCCAGGCTGGGGGTGATCCCAGTCAGTGAGGGTGAAACACTCCAAAGGGCCTTTCTGCCTTTCAGCCTTTGAACTCAACATGTGCTAGTGCTGAACCAGCCTGTGGTGTGCTGGGTTGTGTAACCACACCAGTTTCTCAAGCCCCATATATCAGACCACCTGCTTTAGCGACAGGGCAAGTGAATTACAGTGTGGGTGTAAACATTTTGTGTGCACGGTGACAGTGGTGATGCTTCGTTCCCAGCCTAGGAACGCTCAGCCAGCCCCATCCCTGTTGTGCAAAAACTTCTCTGTGAGATAAACAAAACAAGAGCGGTTAACTCACAGTTCGGCGCTCGCAGGGTAGGCTGGCAGAAGGGCTTTGTCAGGCTGCAGGAAACCTGGGGTCCTGGCTGCTTGGACAGTGACCGACCTCTTTGTCCTCTGGTCCCTAGAGTGTCCCATGGGCTGGTACGGGCCAAACTGCCAGAAGCAATGTGCCTGTGAACACACGTGTCCCTGTGACCGCACGACGGGCAGCTGCAACATCACCTATGGGCTGGCAATACAGGACCAGTTAAGCAGAGGTACTTCTGGTTACAGTGGGCATGGGTTGGCTTTTTTTTTTAAAAAAAAAAAAGCTGGATGAGCAGTTTTAGTGTATAATGTTGTGCTTGCTGAGTTCCCAGCTCTGGCTGGCTGTCATCTTACCTCAGCTGGCTCTTTTTTAGGGGAATTTTGCTAAGAAAATCCCCCCAATGCTGCCTTTCTTCCTTCTATGCTTTGTTTTCCAGCTGCCCAGTGTTTGGCTTCTCAGAATAAGGGAAGGAGCAAAGACAAATTCTCCCTGTCAGAGTAAGTGTGTAAAACTCACCATACATGTGTATCTGTACACACCGAGTCCCTGCCAACAGCTGTTCACAGCGAGCTGGAGCTGTTCACACCTCCTCCTGGGTGCCAGGGCAGTGTGGTAGTGACACCAAGAACTCCGCTGCTTCGTCTGTGTTCCAGCTTCATCGTATTGCCTCCAGCTCTCAGATGGGAAGGGTGAGAACAGGGAAGGTGCTAAAAACTTCATTGCAAGATAAGTGCTGAGCTGAATCCTTATCAATGACAGTTCACACCCCGAGCCTGGTGTTGTGCAGCTCACAGTTAAACAGAGCCACCTTTCCTCTCCCACTGCTGCACTGTGTGCGCAACAGACAGACCCTGACAGGTCTGACACCAGCACACAGCTTCTGTCATGGTGGTGAAGCTGCAGTCGCTCTGCAGCCACAGCTGGGCCCTTGTGAGCTGGGTGGAAACCTAAAAGCATCCATTTGCTCTGGCTGCTAGAACAGCCTTTCAGAGGCTCTCAGAGAGCCTATTCTCCCCTGCCCAAGAGCAGAACCACAAACTTGTGATGAGAGAAGGGAGTACAAACCTTGAGAAATCATTTCATCGCAGCACAGGAGAGACAGGGACCTGTTGGAGCGGGGCCAGAGGAGGCCCCAGCAATGATCCGAGGGTGGAACCCTCTGCTGGGAGGCCAGGCTGAGAGAGTTGGGGTTGTTCAACCTGGAGAAGAGAAGGCTCCAGGGAGACCTTCTTGTGGCCTTTCAGTACTTAGAGGGGGCCTAGTTAAAGCTGGGAAGGGGATCTACATCAAGGAGTGTAGTGACAGAATGAGGGGTAATGGTTTCAAACTCAAAAGAGGCAAATGCACCCAAATTTTTCAGCTTGCCTTGGATTTGCTTCCAGTACTGGGCAAAAGGATGCAGCACTGTTTGGCCACCAAGCTTATGTCTTTTTGTTCTGATGCTGCTCTTTTATAAAGCCCACACGGGGTCCTGCTGTTCCAGATAGGGGGGAAAGCTGCAGGACTTGGCTGCTCTGGGTGCTTGGGTGCTTCCCCTCCAGCAAAATCATCCCCCTTTCCCAGTCCACTCTCCTTCCCACATGGGTGCTTGCTTGCAAATCGTCAGGATACACTGGGGGTTCCCCAGGTCTGCCCCTGACCAGGTACAGGGCTGGAGTGCATAGATGGAGCAAAGGTTTTACTTCTCACATCAAAAATAAGAAAACCGCCAGACCTCCATCCAGGGTGGCCTCCTTCCAGGAATGTAAGGGCAGAAGGGCCTGGACCAGCTCAGGCACCAGTCTGAAATGTTTTTTGCAGCTGCCAGCATCTGCCCGTGGTGGTGCAGATGCCCATATGGCAGAGACAAGCCCCTGTATGTTACCTCAAGCCCCTGAAGCATCCTGGCACCATGATCTGTTCTCCCCTGCGTCGCGTTCTGCCTTTAATCCCGGCAGCATCCTTACTTGGTGTTTCCCCTTGTGCCTGCCCTGGCATGAGCCTCCTTCCCCCAGCTCCGCTTCACCTTCCCTCGCCAGATTACGGAGCCCCCAAACCTGGCATTTTCCCCAAAAAAAGAGTACAGATGAGCTCATGCTGTGCCTCGGGAGGCTGCCTCAGATGAGCTGATCACCCAGCACCTCATGGCTCTCCTGCCACCAGCCCTCAGACCTTCCCCAGCTCCTCTCCTGGCCATCAGCCACCTCAGCAATACCAAGACACATTTTGGGCTCAGGTCAGAGCTTTCCCCATCCTCCTCCTCCTTCCATCTGACCTGCCAGGGAGAGTCACAGCAGCTCATGGCTGCTCTCCTCCGCTTGTCCTGCACCTTCCAGAACACCAGTAATGGTCAATAGCAGTAATGGCCAATGTTCCTCTGCCCCTGGCTGCGTCAAAGCCCATGTTTGCATGTGCTTCTCTTGTCACCCCTTCAGTACCAGCTGCCCCAGGTAACCCCTCAGCTCCCTTCCCAGCTTTCTGACTAGAAATTTCACTCCTCCTAGTTTTTTCTCAGGTCTGGAAACCCAGTCCATGTACAGCAGCACATGGTATGGGCTACCAGCTATCCTATCCACCGACAAGAGGCTGATGGCTGCCATTGGTAACTGGTCAGCTATTGCTCTCCCACAGTGATGATACCTGGGGTAGGTACAATCTCCATCTAGAAAATCATCTGTAATTGATGAACTGTCCAGTGATGCTCCAAGGGTTGCATAAAACCTGCAGCAAAAGCTACAGGACCGAGGCTACAAGCAAAATTTGCAAGGTTGAAATTCAAGTCCTTAAACCTTGAAATCACCTGGGCAGGGATGTCACTTCTCCTAGCACCTGGCTGAGGGTGGGAGTGGGTGGTGGGTGGATGCTGACCCCATCTCTGCTGAGTGGCGAGGATGCAGCATGTGCCCCAGCCCTTCCTGGGCAAGGAGCCAGTGCTGCCATTCCAGGCTGTGGTGCAGGAGAGGAGCATATGAACTGACATGGGAGCCAGGACCTCAGTGTCCCTCTGGCCCCTGCGATGCTTTTGCGGAAGGTTTATCCATGGCTAGCAGAGCAAAGAGACCCTGCCAGACCCCTGCTGCATCTGAGACCCTGGCAGGCCCCTGCTGCATCCAAGACCTCGTGACTCCCCCAGTTTTGATCAATCCACTCTGCCAAAAGCCATTGCGCACACACTCAACCAGCAGCACCAGTGCCTGACGCTCTTCATCACTGGTTGGTGAAGGCGAGCACCCCTGGGTAATGTCCCACCCCATGTGCATTCCTGCACCCACCTTTGGGGTCCGCCCCAGGCCTGCTCCCTGCACGCCTGCCTCTCCATGCTCCGGATCACCAGGCTTGCTCTTTCTCTTGGGGGTCCAAGGGTGGGAAGCTGTCCATGCACATCCCAGCAGTGCCACTCTGTAGAGAGAAGAGATGTCAGCTCATCCCTGCTGGGATCACCCTGCCCAGGAGATGCTTGCAGAGGAGCCGGGCCAGGCAGGAACACCCTCCAGTCCCTGCTCACAGGAGGGGATCCCGTTCCCGTGGTCCTGAAGGACACACTTCATATCGGCCCTCCATGAGATAGGGATGTCAGGAGTGGGCTCTGCTCTGCCCCAAGCCTGTGTACGAGGCCTCCAGAGCAGTTATCACTACAGAAATGGTCCCACCTTACAGAGCTGGGGCAGGAGAAAGCAGTGGCTTCAGGGGGGACATCCCTGTCCCTGATCCCCAAGCCCCACTGCAGACCCAGGGCTCACCCACCTGCCCCGGGGCACCTCTTGCTCCCCCTCTGCGTCTGCTGCTCTGGCCTCCCTGCAGCAGGATGGGATGAGGTGGGCATCACCCCGGGGAGGAACGTGGGGTCTGGCTGGTGGCTCACATCATTGACAGCTGGCCCCTGCTGGCAGGGTTGTACCAGAGCAGCCCCTGCTAATTCAATCCCTTTGATCCTGGCAGGAGAGGCGGATCTCCTTTATCCACCATCAGGGATCCTGACCAGCTGGGCTACTGTGAGGTAAGGGAGGGCTGATGTCAAGAGCACTGCTGGAAAAATCAGTTGCTCCACTCTTGCAGATCTGTTTTGCAACACCAGGCAAGATCTTCTGGCTTAGATGTGGTCACTAACTTGGCTGGTGAAAGCAAGCTCAGCGCTCAGTGACGCCTTGATGTCTGTCCTACAGCCCTGCAGACTTCCATCCTGGCTGTTTTGATATGATCCCTATCAGCAGTCCAGAGCTTGGAGAGTAAGTGCTTGTCCCAGCACTACTGGCTCGCCTGTCCCGGAGGGCCAGCTCTCTGTGATAAGTAAGGTCTGTTGACGACGTTTTGGCCAACTGCTGGTGACCAAGTGGCCGCCCCGTTGGATGCACGCTGCCAGTTTTTCAGTTCCTGCTGGGAACAAGGCTTGCTGAAGGTGCATCTGCTTTGACAAGGTTCTTTCCAAAGTTGTAGAAGTCAGGAGCTCTCTATCATGCAATTCTGGTTTATTGTGAGTCCACCTACTGGCCCATGGGCTTATGGTCAGCTTTGCTGGGTACCGTGAGGCTTGTGAGGACATCTCAGAAACACTCATGCACCCAGGACAAGCTCTGGAAATACTTTTTACCTGCACACATCCCTGACAGGTACAGTTCAGGTCTCAACTTGCTGTTGTCTCTTCCAGGAGAGCTCCCAGCCCATGAAGTGACAATGGCAGCTGAATTTGTGGCTGATTTGCTGGGGTCCAAAACCCATCCGGACCTGGGCAAGAGCAAAGGATCCTTATGATCACATCAAGAGCTGCTGAGAGAAACCCCATGGCATGTTCACCCCTTATTTCTCCTGCAGAGTGGTTTTCCTCACTGCCTCATGCTTCACAGATAGGGTATGAGATGTCCCAGATGCTCCTCTGAGAGACACCATGCCCTGGAGATCCATTGGCTCTGAATGCTCCAAGATGGGAAGCCATTTGCAGCTCATTGATGGTGGCTCCTGGTGGCTGCACACCAGCAGGCAGGACAGCCTGCTGGGAAGTCACAGCCTGCCATCCAGAGTTCTTGCTGGGCTCATCTGCGGCATGACATGCTGCACCAAGGGACCAGGTCTGCTCCAGGCCAGGGGACAAACCAGCCCTGACTAGAGGACCCCAAGTGCACTTCTGTGAGCCCCCCCACTCTTGCAGCTCTCTGGTAACAGCCACAGAACAACTGGGATCTCTTCCTACCCCTGCTGGGACTCCAGCCTCTACCACCCCTTTCCCAACCTCCTGTTCCCAGCAGCACCTCCAAAAACCTCCAGCCCCAGATGGGGGTTGCCCTCATTTCCCATCTCCTCTGTGAGGTGGTCCTTCCTCAGAGCAACTACCCTGCACCCATCTCCTGAGCCTTGGCCAACCCTCTCGGCCGAGCTGGTGGACAAGACCCTCACAATGCTGTGTCACCAGCACCCAACAAGGGCAGGCAGGGCTTGGCAGGGGCAAGTCCTGCAGCCCCTCCACCCCTGGTGACCTGCCTGAGAGCTGCACCATCTCTGGGAAAGGAGGTTTCTCTGAAAGGTGGTTCTTCTACAGTGGGACTGAGGGCCTAGGAACAGCACTAGGAAAGGCTCTGCACTGAGGGATGCCAGCTGAGGTCCTGACCAGCTGAGCCAAGATGCTGCACCCAGCCTAGCAGTGACCCTGGGGTTTACCTGCTTCCTTCTGCAGAAAATGCAGAGAGCTGTAAGGAAGAGGAGCCCTCCTGCTGCACCTTCTCTATAGTGGCTGGAGATCTGCAGACTGGCTGGGGACACCCAAGTGTTCTGGGGTTGGTGGGGCTGTGGCAGTGGCAGAAGGCTGCATGGGTGGGCAGGATGGTGCAGGCTCTGCTTCTCCTTGTCAGAACTGCTGCTGTGCTGAGCCACAGCTGATGAGGTGGGGGTGCTCAGTGAGTGCCATTTATTCATGCACTTATGGAAGAGGTTCCAAAATCTTCTGCTGCTTTAGCTGCCCCAGCACAAGCCCAGCCCAGGAGGTCATCTTGGTGTTGACTCGTCTCAAGGCTTTCTAACATAGAGCAAACAGATGGGAAGAATATTGGTCTCATCCTGACACAGAACTAGAGAAATCACTCACAAAATGATTCACTGTGTGAAGAAACTCTGAGATGTGGGGCATCCCTGTCTTTGGAGAGGCCCAAGACTTGCTCCACAGCCAAGGCAGGGCAGCTCTGGCACCTGGATGTCAGCCATGAGATTCCCTGTCCTCTTCTGCCAGCTCTTCAGGGACCATCAGCATCCCCTTTCAGCTTATGATCACCACTTAGTAGCTCTCTTCCCTGGGTGTGAAACCCCAGACTGCCTCTCCCCTAAAATGCCCTCCCTTCCTGTTCCAGGGTGGGCAGATGGACCACAGGAAAGCCAAGTCCTCTCCAGGACAGGATGGCTGGGAGCAGGAAGACGTGAACTAGTGACATGGTCCTCTCTTTCTCTGGGGACAGACAGCAAGAACCACTCGTTGGAGATGTAAGTATCAGGCTAGGCCAGTGTCTAAAGCTTTGTTGTGTCCCATCTACTCCAGACACCAAGCCTTGGACTGTCTTCCATTTGCTGCTTCCCAGTCCTATGGCCCCTGACTCCACCAGGACATGGTGGCCTCTGTCGCCCCCCTGGCTCTGCAAGGCTGGAGCCACCTTCTCATGTCCAGTCTGTCTGTCTGCAGCCATTTCACACCACTCATGCCAATCCATGTCCTTCAGATTATGAAGCCCTTCTTCCCCATGGTGGGAGCAGACAGCAGCCTGATCACTGCAGCCTTGCCTTTCTGAACTCAGGATGCTGGGCTGTCTTGGTCTTCTCCCAGAAGATCTATTCCCTGCTTTGACTGTCCTGCTGGGCCTTCTCTTGTTAATGCATCTCTTCTGTCAGAAGGCTTTCAACAGTCAAACATCGGCTGGCATGGTGACCAGCCTCAAGAGAACCCACAGCTCACAAACATGATCAAATCCAGCTTCATATTGTATTTTGTCCTGATCCTTTATGGCTACAATTGGCCAAAGCATGGGAAATGGTGTGGCAGTGGATGTGCAACACCAAACCTTGCCAGACCTTGGACTTAGCATCTTCTTGTGGCAGCAGCTTCCCCATTGTGCCAAGGACGTGTTGTGAACAGAGGAGGTTGACATGGACTTTGATTAGTTGACAGGGACTTCTCTGACCCTCCCAGGGCCATAAAGGTGGGGTGAGCACCCATGGTCTGGAGATGACCATCTTGTGGGCAGCCATCTCACAACACCCCAGCCCATGCCGTGAGCCATCGCAGCCCAACTGAGCCTTCTCCTACAGTGGGAGGTGGAGCAGGGGTGCCTGCCCAGGAGGTTCTTTGCTCCCTTTTCCCAGTGAAGAAGTATTTTCAGATCTCCAGTGTTGAACATCTTTTGCTCAGCCTCTTTAGCTCAGTCACACTTTCATCAGCTGCTCAGACCCTGGCATCTCTGCAGCCCCTGCCATTATACTTCTGCCTGATGAAAAGGGATAATTTATCCTGAATTCTCATCCTCTGTCTTCCAGGTTGTTTGTGCTCCTGATGCATCAGCCTGGCCTGGCAACTCCTGTGCTGGATAACAGAGTGTGGTTAACAGAGCAGCCAGGAGTTTTGGGGATGGCTTGGTGATGATCAGAGCGACGGGCTGGGTTGGGCAGCAAGGCTCAGTGAGTCCCCATTACACTTCAGCCTTTGGAAGAGCTGCTGCTTTCACGGGTGGCCTCCACATTTCTGACTCCTTTCCCTTGACTCCTTTGGTGGGTCTTAGGATGGACTGTCCAGGGCCAGTGACTCACAGCTTTGTGCTTAATTCCCTGCAGAAACTTCTGAGCATTGGCCATTTTACCCACATTTGAGGAAGCTCTGGAGGGCTCCAAGTACCTCGGAGTGTGGTGAAAGCAGAAAAGCTGGACCGGGTGCTTGCAGTAACAACCAGATCCCCCAGAGGCCGTTTCCTCCCTGGGTCACTTACTCCCGACAGCACCTCTTCAGCACTGCCCCAATCAATGGCTGAACATCCTGTGCACACCTTGAGCATCTGGCGACGCACTGACACCCCCCCCCCCCTCAGGAGAGGGACTCCTGTCCTCTGCTGCCCATTGTCATGAGGACCAAACCCTGAACAAGCCCTTTGGGCTCTTTGAAACAAATCCTTTTGGTCCCTTTGTTCCTGTGTTTCCTTCCCATGGTCTTACCGAAGATCCTCATGGCCACATCTGAGTCACTGGCCTTGAACAGCACTGAGCTAGCAACAGTAGGAATAAGGACATTTTTGACTCAGTGGCATCCTGGGAGGACCACAAGCTCCTGACTGAGCTCATCCCCACCAGAGACCCTGGTTCCTTGCTCTGCAGATGTCTCTGCTGTCTTGGTCCCATCCTCATCCCATGGCCACCAGCACCTGTCCAGCTAGGTATTTCAAAGCTGATTTCGATCATCAGCTCAGCCCATGGAGCCAGCCTGGCCATCTGTCCCTTCCTGCCTCACTGTGGACCAGGTGCAGGCCCCCAGTCAGCCCTGCCCCAGGGGAGCCCATTCACCAGAAGGGTCATGCCCAATGCCTGAAGGAGTTGGGTAGCCACTGTCCCCTGCTCACCTCCAGCACCAGCAGCTGGCAGCTCCTGGCTGCCACTTCAACCCATCCCAGCTTGGTCCCACCAGCTCCCACCTCCTCCTGCTCAAAGACCCTGCATCGTCTGGGCTGTGGCCCCATGGTCCCTGCTCATGCCCGACCTGTGCTTTACCACTGTTAGTTTTTGTTGGCTTTTCAGACTCCTCAGCTCTGGTCTCTGCTTCTCTGGGTATGGAGGACAGGGTCTACCCACATGCCACTCTCCACCTTGCCTCCCCAGCAGCACCGGCCCTTCGCAGGGCAGGCAGCTCTATTCCTGCAGCAGTTGTATCCTGTGTCCTTGTGGGAAGGTGACTCAAGGCAACGGCATCTTCCCAGGGTAAATCCCACGGGACCCCACCAGCCCACAACGGCCATTCTACGGGGAGCCACCCCAGCTGCCAACTCCCGATGGGAACCGTCACCCCAAAACCAAGCACGGGACAAACCTGCCTTTGCAGCCCTTTCTGCCACCGCTGCCCTGGCCCTGGGGGGAGGTGAGGAGCCAGAGCCCCAGCAGAGTCCCAGCAGGGTCCCAGCGGAGTCCCGGTGGGGTCCCAGCAGGGTTTCAGGGCCGGCCAGAGCTGGGAACATCCCTCTTTGTGCTCCCCCTGGTAAGCGGCGCAGCGCAAATATCAGCCGGGTTCTTTGAAATGAAAATACAACTGATAAAAGTCGGGCGAAATCCTCCGCCCCGGCCCCCACTGCCGGCCCAAGCAGTGGCTCTTTCTGCTGCCGAGCCGGCTCCCGCAGATATAAATACATTATGTATGCCGGTGTCCGTTGGCCAGAGCCTTTTGTTGATGCTGAATATGTCCTGGCCAACAAAAGTGGACTGGATTAGCCACAGTGGATTAAAAGATTTTCTTCTTGGAGTTTACCTAATAATATAACAATTGACATAGAAGGTCTCTTTGAACCCTACACGACTCTCTTATTTTACCATCTGTGAGTTTGCTTCCCGTGCTGCTGATGGGGCGCCCGTCTGCCGGTGGTGCTGGTGGTGGGAACGCTGCCCGGAGCCAAATTTGTTGCCGAGCAGAAGCGAGCAGCCCGTATTTGAAGGGAGGCAGGGGAAGGGGAAGTGGCACAACTTCGGTCCTCCTTGCCTTTGTCCTCATTCCTTCTGCTGGTGGCTCACCAGGCTCACGATGCCGCGGCGTAGGGAGGGAAGAGACCCAAAGAGTGGGCTCAAGCAGCGGGAAACCACCTCATCTGCAATCCGGGGTGTCCGGAGAGGTCCCGGCTGGAATGAGCTCCTTTAGGAATCACGAATTTTGGGAGAGTCGCTGAACTGTGAGCCAACAGAGTTTGCCGGGCTCGGTTTCAGCCATTGGGCTCCAGCCGCCGTCCCTGGTCTCCATTGCGAGATGGGTCAGGCAGTGGCAGCAGCGACACCGGGAAACATGGAGGGCAGCGGCAGCAGGGGAGGAAGGCTCCCCCCCACCATCCTGCGGCGCCGCCGCCGCTCGCCCCCTCCTCCGGCACACCCTGGCGTCCCGGCCCTCGGGCTTTGATCTCGTCCGGGGGGGCTCCATTCACCA
>WTSP01008735.1:0-29006 GCA_025331215.1 Actenoides lindsayi
GGGGGGGGGGGGGGGGGGGGGGGGGGGGGGGGGGGGGGGGGGGGGGGCCGGGGGCCGGGGGGCGCGGGCCGACCCTGGCGGTTGCGGGCTTGGGGGGGGAGGGGCGGGGCAGGCCGGCGGCGCCTCCGCGGCGTGGCTTTTGGAGGGAAAAGCGCCGCGCCGGGACGAAAACACACGGGAAGAAGCGGTGCCGGCGCCCGGAGCCCCCCAACGGCTGCGGCTGCCGTTGCTGTCGGAGAGAGCGAGGCGTTATCGGGCCGCTTTGATTTCTCGCCCCCCTCCGCGCGTGTCCGCTCGCTGCCAGCCCTCGCTCAAGGATGAACTGAGGCGCAGGTGGGTCTGGGCAGCAACGCTCCCACCCGCCCGGCGCCGTGCCCGGGGGCGGCGCCTGCCCGTCGGCGCGGAGCGGCTCTGCCCCCGCCGGGCGCGGACGGGAGGGTGCTTCGCGGCGCGGCCAGGGCCGCCACCTGCGGGGCAGCTCCTGGGACCCCGCCGACGGCCTCTGCTCTGTCCCGGGCAGGCGGGGCTGGGCCCCATCTCTGCCTTCCCCGTTCGCAAACCTGAGGCCACTGACAGATCAAAAAACCCCCAAACAACCCCCTCGAAATCCCCCCCTAGAACATAACAAGCATGATTTACACTCCCGTTTTGCAATGTCAAGTGTAACGACAGAAGCGGCTCGGCGCTGTACGGGTTCGAGAGATCCTCTCCCGCCTTCCGCCGATGACCAGAGTCAGGGCAGCTTTGCTTAAATCGGTCACTGTCCTCCTCGGCCCCCCGGATCCCCGCAGGACCCCCGCGGGAGGTTTCCCACCTCATCTCTCTCCTCGCCTTTCGGCGCCCGCAGCTGCAAGGTGCCGCGGCGCCAACAGCTGCAGGCTACAGGAGAGATTCTGGTTTATTCGTTTTCGCGTTATCGTGGTTCGCGTTGGATGGGTGAATCAGTCCCTCTGACAGCTGCCTTTCAGGCGCCGGGTTTAGGCTGTCGGGTTTGTTAACGACTCTCCCGCCCGTCCCGACAGCAGCCTTGGGCCGTCCAGCCCGTTCTGGGTGGCGGGGACAGATAAGCCGTTTCGGGGGGTACGTTTTGCTGGAGCCACTGCTGCCGGCAAGGACGCCAGTATGGAGGCGCAGTGCGCCGACCCCGCCGAGCGGCGCCTCGGAGGGACGAGGGTACAAATCACTGCCCTCCCCCAGCTTTCCCACCCCCTACTCGTCCCACGAACGGTGCCCGGCCGTTGCTGTTGGCTGCTTCCCGCGGTCTGGCAGCCACCGTCGGGCCTGGCACCGCTCGCCGTCGGGCCGCCGGAGCGTAGCTGCAGCGGCCCCAGGGATACGCGGGGGGGAGGGCAGCATCGGCCGGGGGGCGGCGGGAGTCTGAGTCGTTGCGCTCTGGGAAGGGGGGGCGAGGCGAACGGGGCCGGGGGCGGCGGCCGGAGCCACCTGCGCTCCGCCACCTGGCGCGCCGCCCCCGGCGAGCGGCCCCTCCCGACCGGCGCCCCCGGCCCTCACCAGCGGGCTCGGCGCCTCCCCGCAGGTCGCTTCCCCGCCGCCGCCCCGCGGGAGACTCAGGGGTGACGGTCGCCGCCGCCGCCGTGCCCAGCGCTTGGAGGAGGGAGTGCGGCCGCGCCGGCCGTGGCAGCACCCCACCATGCCGAGGTCCTTCCTAGTGAAGAGCAAGAAAGCGCACAGCTACCACCAGCCCCGTTCCGCCGACGAGGACTACAGCCTGCGGCTGGAGACGGTGCTAGCCCAGATCTGTGCAGGTAGGAGTCCCTCGGTCGCAGCCTCGCCTGCGGCGGACACAGCCCGCCCGCTCCGCATCATTCCACTGCCAGCGGCATCGGCACCGGCCGGTAGCTGCGCAGCCCCCCGGCACCGCATTCCCAGCGGGACGCCGGAGGGGCTGATGCGGGGTTGGAGAGACTCCGGCAGCAAACCTTGGTGGGCGCCGGGCCGCCGAGGCGTGTGGCTGGTTCCCACGACGGACCCTCACTGAGGACCCCCCTCGCCCCCTTTGCCCTGCAGACAGCAAGATCCCCGAGGACACGGGACTGTGCCGCACCGTCCTGCCCGATCCGGAGCCTTCCCAGGGGCGCTTCTCCCCGGAATCCCACCTTACGGAGGCTGCTGATGGCACCTCCGAGTCAGCGCCCAGCTGTGAGGGCAGCGTCTGTGACAGGGTGTCCGAGTTTGAGGATTTCTGGAGACCTCCCTCGCCCTCCGTCTCGCCAGGTAGGACCGAGAGGAAGGAGCAGCGCTCGGAGAGGGTCCGGCTGCATGTCTGTGTCGGTGCTGTGGGAAAACGTCTCCTGGCTGGGCGCCGCCATCGAAAACGAGTGGAAGGGACAGATTTGCCTTTGCCAGATTGGAGTGGCAAAAGGCAAATCTGTCCCTTGCAGTCGTTTTCGAGTTAACCTCGTTCGGGTTGCTTTTCCAGCCTGTCTCCCACTGCTGAGGGAGCAGCGGGTGACAGAAAGTTGTAACGCCATCGGACGTTGATATTTTTGTTTCTAATTAATTGCAAACCAGTCATGTCTTAAAGGTCCCGGCATTTTCCTACAGGGTCCTGCTACTCGGAGTTTAGATT
The DNA here is from genome assembly GCA_025331215.1 of Actenoides lindsayi. Lineage (NCBI taxonomy): Eukaryota > Metazoa > Chordata > Aves > Coraciiformes > Alcedinidae > Actenoides > Actenoides lindsayi. Next base: position 2,591 of record WTSP01008735.1, read on the forward strand.
TTTTTGAGACAGTAAAAAATTCTGTCTATATACCTATAGCAAACAGCGTTGACTTTGTGGTTTTTACTACCTGATAGGCGTTTTCCCTAACTCCCTTTCAGGTTATTTCTTGCCTCTTGCCTCTAAAAAGCATCTCTCCCTCCCACCCTGCTCGTTGTTTTGTTTTGGTTTTTTTGGTGTGTTTTTGTTGTTGTTGTTTTTTGTTTGTTTATTTTGGTTTGGTTTTAGCTTTTACTTTTTACTTGTGTGGGGTTTCTTGTTTGTTTGTTTTTATTGTGGGTTTTTTTTTTTCTTTTCTAAAAACGCATTCGTAAAAACCAGAGGAAAATAATGACGGTCAGATTTAAACAGCCCAAATCCAGGAAACTCACACTTATGGCTGCAGAGACTGTCTCTAGCTCCCTCGTCCTGCCTTTGATGTGGTTGGAGCAGTGGGAGATGCTGTCCCCAGCCTGGCGCAAATACTTATCTCGTTTAAAAATACAATCGTGTCATTTTATAACAAAAACATGTATATATAAAACTCACTGTTTATTGCCTCGGTTAAAAAGTGACAGCTGGAAAAAAAGAACAATTTCTGTCTTAGTGAAGGAAAAATTGTCTCAGCGTTACCTACTGACAGCAGACGCAAGCAAACGAATACTTAGTCCCGTTTCCCTACTGATTTTCCCACTTCGTCTTTGTAGTGTCCCTGCATATCAATAGCTAATTGTAATGATATGGGTTTGCATTTTTAAAGCTTTTTGTCTTTTAAGAGTCCTAAAGCCCTTTGAGGGGACATTCAAAACGCTGCCCAGTATGGTCAGAGCCAGCCACGGGGCAGGTTCAGTCTGTGCGAATGACAGACCCGACCGAATGCAGCAGTACAGCGGTCTTTCTTTTGCTAATATTTCTGCACGAAGTGTGGCAGTGTGTGTAGTTTTTATTCTAACGAATTTGTCCTGTTCCTCCTTCCCTAAATAATTACAATTTCCACATGGGAAACAGACCGTTTTCATAAGATGTCTAAAAGACAGATGTAAACTGGAGCAGGTATTTACCAGGGCTGCTCTGCTTTTTTCTCTTCCCCACTCCTTTCTTCCCCCTCCGTGGGATCCGTTAGCTCCCAGCCAACCATCCAGCTACCCAGGGAATGTATCTTTGCTAAATGATTGTGACATCCCCAGATTAAGATTTTTTTGAGGGCGGTGGGGGAGGGTGGTCCTGGGACTGTCTGATCCCATTCACAGGAATGGGAAGGTGAGGGACTACAAGTACTGTAAGGAAAGAGCTTTATTAAATGGACCTCAGTGCACCGAGAGAGGTGCTGTTACGTTAATGATGAAGACAGTGGCAGCAGGATTAAGTAGTCGAGCTTCCTCCCACAGCTTTCCAGCATCTTTGTCAGATTCATCACAAAGCTGGAATTTGTGCCTAGGTTATTTCTGCAAGACACACTGGTGAGAGACTGGATTTCTGATTGTGTTTGTGTGGGGCAGTTTCTGTGCTTTGACAAGCAGGGAGGATGAGAAATTATGTTTCTAAGATGTGCTCAGGGCAGGTGCAGTGACTGGTACTATCGCCTCCTCATCCCTAGAAGTGAACATAGGTCCAGATTGCACTTCAATACGCAGTGAAAGACAGATTCAGGCTTGTCTTTGTGTGCTGTGCTGCCGATCGTGGCAGGCATGCACACACACAATACCTGTTGACTCGCTAGTATGTTGTTGACTCCCATCAGTGCAAATAACTTTATTTAACCTCACTTGCTGTGAATGTAATCACACCCATAACAATATCAATCTGTTCCAAATCATTTCAGGTTGAGTTTGCATTCAGAAAAGATCATTTATGTTTTTTTCTCTCAGAAGTGGTCTGTATAAAGGCTGCACAGAATTTCTAGGAAGAGGAGGCAGAATGTGTCTCTTCCTCCCTGCTCACCTTCTGGAGGCCTAGATGCTGTGGAGAAGAGGAGAGGCAGACACAGAAGTGCCCTGCAGTGTGGCAGAGCAGGATTTGCAGGTTGCCTTGACATTGGGTACAGGGCTTGGATGGCTCGAGCTTGCCTCTGAGATATACAGAGTGACTGACTCCCCTGCACTTGTGCTTGAGAGGTCTCCAAAGCATGTGAGGTGATGGAAGGAACATCACATGCAAACTGATCTGTGGTGCAATGTTTACCATGCACTGTGTTGCCAATTCCAAGGGCTCAAAAATCAGGTCAGCCTTCCCTCTCACTCAACAGACTGGCTTAGAAATCAAGATTGAAAGTAATACCTTATGGATATTCAGTTCTAGTCCTGAAATACTGAGCATTTACATTTTCATGCTTTTCTTTACAGTCGTGGACAGAAGTTGATTTTTAAAAGGAGAAAAAAAAAAAAAGAATAAGCAAACAAAAGTAAAGCCTGATGAAATCATGCAGTTTCAAGAACTGGGGCTTTAAGATAGTTTTGAATCTTGCGATAAAATCATGAGAGATGGCAACACTGAGACTGGTTGCAAAGACACAAGATAGATAATGTGATGCTGACCACAACTTTGCAGTCAGTGCAGAACAGGAAAAATCATGCTAAGCACCATGTCAGCTAATTTGATTTCATCGCTCTGTTCAAGTGTCCCAGTTGGTATGTGTGCATATATTTCCAACCAAAGGACTTCTAATTTCAGTGGAAGAATTTGAAAATGTTAACATCTGACATGATGTAAAAGATAGGAAACAGTCAAGTCATTCAAAGACCAATTTCCCCTCAATTTCCTACTCCCTTCTGTAACCCTCGCTGACCATTTGCCTATCCAAATGGATAGCCTAACACATCATGCCTTCCTTCCCTAGCCCAGCCCTGGTTATCTCAGTTTGCCGCAGGCTGAGAAAGCTGTGAGAGCTGTGAGGCTGACAGGAATGAGAAAAATCAAGTGAGCAATTGTGGATGGACAAGGTTTTGGGTAAAGGAGGTTATTCTGGATGCCCATGTTGTAAGGGATGCCAATATCTCTGTGAAGGCATTGGCACTTTAGCAATTAATTGATTAATCTTTTACTTGGTTCACTAAAACATTTGTCCAGTGGAGACATTTGACTCTCCCAGTGCTGCTGCCTGTTATGATGGAGAGCGAAAGCAGAGCACCTCAGGCATTAATCAGTATCTCTGGCAGACACAGTTGGGGTCTGGTACCTCCTGTTCCCTTCCTATACGTGAGGCTCCCTGAGCATTTGTGCCTTTAGACACTGGTCTCAAAGGCTGTGTTGCTGCCATTGCATCAGACTCTGCTATGGGCCTCCCAGGTGTGATTCATCTTGTGGTGCCCACTGCCTTGGTCAGATGCCATTGCCAAAGGTGAGCCTGTTAGAGAAACTGAAGCCACCTGAGCTTGTCCTAGTGGAAGATCGCTTTGATTATGACTGCTAGGAAAATCTTTTTGTGTCTTCAATTTTTAATGCGGCCTATACTGATGATTTTGTGAAGCTCTATGTTTTGGGTGGACTCAGTTTTTTTATTTGGAGAACCTCAGAACAATCTGAGACAATCACAATTTTATTCCAGATTTTAGTTTAATTTTCTCTGAAAAAGTGAGGCATGACATTCAAACACATCAGAAGCTGTTCTTTATTTCAATTATGCTGTACTATAGCTGTGGCATAAGTTAAGAGGCTAGATTTGTGCATTAAGTTGTGCAACAAGCAGTTTTTAGTTTTGTTGAACACGTAAATCGCAGCACGCTTGCTCTTCCTGGTGCCTCTGTAATGTCATATTTGCTATATTTGATCTACATTAGAGCTTAAGCATGTGAACTGTCAGCTTTGATGCTCAGCTTGGGACATTGTAGATGCACTTTCCTGAGGAGCTGCAGATAAAACCTAAGGAAGCTGCAGACTGAGTTATATAGTGTCTCAACAGTCAGATCAGTGTGTACACACCTGGGCACCCAGAGATGGAGGCAGACAAAATTGGTGGCTGCTTGAAATAATTTGGCTGGGACAGCAGGTGAATAGGTAGTACCGGATGCACAGATCCTACTGTGCAGTATCAAATGTCCTCCCATTAGAGATGAAAGGGCAGCCTTAACGTGCAGTGCAGGGGCCTGGCTCTGGGCACAAGTTTGAGTGCTGAAGCGATTCTGCTGCATGATAGTGGCTGGATTGTGAAGAGCACTAATTCCCACACCCTTGCGTTTCCACAGCCTCGGAGCGATCTGTGTGTCCGTCCCTAGATGAAGCGCCCCCCTTCTCAGTGCCCTTCAAACCATACATGTGGAACAGCCTGGGTGGCTCTGAGCTGAGACATCTCGTGCAAAGCTACAGGCCCTGCCCGACACTGGAGCGAACCTCAGCCCTGGGGCTCTTCTGCGAGCGAGGCTCTGAGCCTGCCCTCTATGGTGCAGAGTGTAGCTCTTCCCTTGGACTTTATGGTGACTTTGGCTCCCCGGGCCCGGGGCTGTTTGAGCGGCCACCGGCAGCAGCACCTGGACTCTATGCTGAGACACAACCTGGGCTGCAGCAAGAGAAGGGACCAGGTGGCATCAAAGTGGAGTCCGACCTCTTGTGCCGCCCACTGCTGATCAGCACTGGCTCTTACAAGTGTGTCAAGTGCAGCAAGGTAGGGATCTCTTTCTCCTGCACTGGTTATAACTGTTCCCCAGACTCTTGTCTCTGGCAAGTCTGACCGTGTGCTCTTTCTCCTCAGGTTTTCTCCACGCCACATGGCCTTGAGGTACATGTGCGCCGCTCACACAGTGGCACAAGGCCCTTTGCCTGTGACATGTGTGGCAAGACCTTCGGCCATGCAGTCAGCCTGGAGCAGCACAAGGCCGTGCACTCACAGGTGAGAGTGGGGCGGACTGCCAGGATGAAGGTCCGAGGGCCAGGGCCATCTGTGTGCTTCAGCTGGCTCTGGGGAGGCCACCGAGGCAATCACAGGGCAGTAGGTGGGCATCTGAATTGAGGAGAGGAAGAGAACATTGCAGGGCTGCAGTGGGCAATTGTAGGTGAAGAATATGGTAGCAGGCAGAGGAAAGGGTGGGCAGCTAGTGAACAATGGAACAAATCAACTGACTAAAGAACGCAGGCTTTGTTTCCATTCTCCAGACCTTGCATGCATCTGTATTAAGCAATGGGCACTTTTGGCACTCCAGAAGTAACACATAATAAATAATAAATTTTCAGTCTCAGAGCTGGAAATTGTAAAGCAGATGTGGAGGTTTTTTAACAGCTAAAGTAACTCACCGTGCTTTCTTTTGACACAGCTCTCCTCATTCTTTCTCCTCCCCTCCACCAAATAAGTGAGTCCTCCCTTGTTTGTAGTCATTGTGTCTGTGCAGGGAACATCTGAATGACCAGTCAGGTATAGAGCACAGACTTCACCCATTTTGACACACTCTGAGTCATGCACCAAAACAATATGGTAGTTAATTTTGGTAGGAGGACTTGTAACATTTTCCACCTGCTGATATTGTGCCATATTTCCTCTTCACCCACCCACTTGACTTGGCATATCTTCCTTCTTCAGATTGGCTTTTGGAGGCTAGAGTTACAGCAATGGGGTTTTTTTTGCTATCTCTTTTATTTACAGTTTTATGAGTGTGTAGCAGCAGAGCGCATAATGAGGGGAAATATCTCATCACACATTAAATAATGGTGAAAAGAACATCACTGCATGTTGTGTCCACGGAGGGGACTATATTTCAGGCAGAGTGCATTAAAGCCCTAATAAACTAAGGTGATTGTATGAAAGCAGAGCAGGAAGAGAAAGGTGTGATGTTAGTTAAGGGATTTGAAGAAGAGATGATTTATGTTGGAAGAAAGTGTCAGAGAAGAATATGTGAGGGAGAGGAGAGAGACAGCAAGGTCTTAAAGCATTTATTTTGGTATGTTAAAGTAGTAAGCAAACCAGTTCCCCCCCAGATGCTCTAGGTAACTTTCACTTGAATTTTAATGGAACTACAAATAAGCAGTTAGTTGTTACCCTGCCAGCAGAAGTCAGCCTGCCTCAGAAATTTCCCAGGAGAGCTGAGCAGATCTCAGCACCCACTTTCCTGCATACAGTGGAGATGTGACCTCTGAACAATGCTTCAGCTGTTTGGCTTGTCAGTGGAGTGATCACATCTTGGGTGCCTGGTGAAACGTGCAGGCAGATTCTGCTAGGGTCTGCTCCCACCTGGCCATTCCTGCCAGCAGGAAGAGCAGATCATTGTGAGGAGTGGTACACAGCATCGGGAGAAGGTGCATTATCTTTTTTATCATGTGGTGCTATCATATTAGTGTTAGTGTCTCCACAGGACAGTCCAGTTTTCTGGAGAAGTGGAAGTGCTGGCTAAGGCAGAAGGGGCAACACTGATGTGCTGACAAGCAGCTTGTTGCTGGTGGGATCATTGGTGTGATGTAATGTGTGTGTTTGGGCTCCTCTCTCTGCAGGAACGCAGTTTTGATTGTAAGATCTGTGGCAAGAGTTTCAAGAGATCATCTACTCTGTCCACCCATCTGCTCATCCACTCGGACACCCGGCCCTATCCATGCCAGTACTGTGGGAAGCGGTTCCACCAGAAATCTGATATGAAGAAACACACCTTCATTCACACAGGTCAGCCCTGCAGCTGCTAGTATTCAGCTCCAGCTGTGAGGGCAGGTCTCTGAAGAGGTCTCTCTGCAGCAGTCCATTCCTCCTCAGCTGGGACAGTACCTGCACCTTCCCATATTTCTCGCTGCTCTGCTGCTGTTCATGTTGTTTGAGACCTACTCGTGCAAAGGAGGGTGATTTGAGTGTGGTTTCATGAGCAGCAGCTGCAAAATAACCCAAATCCTCGCAATCCAATCAGTGTTCTTTTAATAGGACCCACCAATGTTTATTCAGAGGGCTTTATGTAGGATGATTTGTAGAGTATTACATTCATGTAGCCTTGATTTACAGCCAAAGTCCCTGGAAAATGACAGGTGAATTTGATTGCAGCATTTCTTTTTGCAGGATCTACCAATTTACAATAGGAACAACAGGAGTCTCCTCCTTTAGATCAAACACTAAACTGGAAGGCCTTAGGGTCCAACTCTTAGTCCAAATATTTGTTCAGAGACTGTCTGCACTTCCACCCTGACTTTCTGAGAAATGGCTACAGTTTGATAGAGAATGGAAGGAGAGGTACAGAGTTCTCAAGTTTCACTGTTAGTAATAAACTTGGAAACTAATAAGTGCAAGTGAATCATGGAAGGAAATTGTTTTAAAAATATCATTCAGTGAGAAGCCAGGTTTATCAGAATTCTTTAAAAGAATATCTTGCTTTTCAGACCTGCACCATTCGCTTAAAGTACAGGGAAATGAATGATGTGTGAGATACAGAAGCATTTGTAGGCACAAAAAAAATAGCTGTACTGGCCAAACCCAAGGTTCAGATGACCAAAATCCTGTTTCCTGATAGTGACCACTAGCAGATATCAGGGGGGAAGCCTAAAAATGACAAATATGTAGAAAGGTGGCATTATGGGTAGCACTGCTTGGTTGTGACTTTTATAGATGACAAGCAGTGAACAATAGTTACTTAAAAAGTTTTTCCACCAGATGTTTTCTGAATGAGAATAAACTATTTAGGTAGTAACACAAAAAGTGTTTCCTTAGTAACTTTTCCAATTGAGGCTTGATTAAGTAGATTTTCAGCCAAATTCTGAATCAGTCAAAACCATTATTTTGTTGTAAGATCAGAAACTGTGCCTGAGCTTTTAAATTGATAACATAAAACCAGGTCCTTAACTGAATCAGGGACTCCTTTCATATGCAGCATATGCTTGTGAACTGAGCCTCCAGTATATTTTGTATTGTTTCTAAGAATGCGATCTTCAAACGTGCAAAAAATTTGGTGCTCTAGCTGAAGTCAGTGGGACTCTGCAGGTGCAAAGCCACTCTGCAAATCAGGCTTGGTTTTGTGGTTGGGTTCACTTTTATCCGTTATTTGATAATGAACACTATGAAAATGCACTGAGATCCTACTCCCACAGAGGCTAGTAGAGTTTTGCCACTGACATCTCTGTAGGAGAAGTTCCGGAGACTGGATTTAGTCCCATTTATGTTTTGCCTGCTTGAGAACTTCAGGGCTGACTTGGAATGATCGCTAGCATTTCAGTGTGGAGAACAGAGAGAATAGCACATCTCTGAATGAATAAACCACCTGCCCTTCAGGGTTTACTTAAGGGCCCCCATAGATCCCCTGGGGACAGATTTGAGCTCATTGGGTTTGGCTTAACAACCTACCATCTATCTATTCCACCTGTCACATGCTTATGCTCTAATAATTGATGTCAGGCATTCATTGTGACCTGGGGGGTCTTTCCAGGAGTTCCTCATGTTTCTAGGACACAAAGCCAGTTTAAATCACACAGAGCCCATGCAGCCCAATATATTCACAAATTATGGTGTCTTGAGAGCACTCCATGCTTCGGGCTGGACTATACTGGGACAATGGAAGTCCAGCCAAGTCCAGGCCTGCTGAGCTGCAGTGGGTCCCAATTGCACGTTTTTTATGAGAATGACTTCTTAGGTAATCACACAGGAATCCCTTTGATTAGCTCTAAAGCCCAGTGAGCATTTCCTGTGTGCTCTAGTCCTGCGTAAGCAGCATGTTTGCCTCTTTCACACCCTCTCTCTCCCACCTTCTGCTTGCAGGTGAGAAGCCTCACAAGTGCCAGGTGTGTGGAAAAGCCTTTAGTCAGAGCTCAAACCTCATCACCCACAGTCGGAAGCACACAGGCTTCAAGCCCTTTGGCTGTGATCTGTGTGGCAAAGGCTTCCAAAGAAAGGTGGATTTACGGAGACACCGGGAGACACAGCATGGCCTGAAATGAATCTCAGCTGCAATACAGAAAGCACCTACAACACTATGAGAACAGACTCCCTTGGCTTCCCTGCTGGACCCAAGCCCTGTCCTGAGTACAGACCCCGTCACTACCTTTCTGACCGGGAGTTTGGGGAGGAAAAAGAGGACAGGGCCATGCTTTAACAGCTCAACCTGAATGTCTGTGAAAGTGGAAATTATAAAGGCTGGGGTTTCTCTCTTTCTCTTCCCTCTCTGTTCCTGAAATAACACTGGAAAATAAGCCTTTTAGATATGAAGTCTGATACTCCAAAGATGGATAAGCTACCAAATATCTAAGCTGGAAAATACTTCTCCCGTGGCCAAGATGAACCCCCTGATGTTTTCAGTAGCTTGAATCAACTCACAAGTTAAAATGGGTATAACAGTGTTTACATGGTAATGGCAGAGAGCCATCAGCATGTGGTGTAGGGAGCGCTTGCCTTGGTTGAGTTTCAGTGCTCAGTGGCTTCACTTTTGGTTTCCTGTCAGGAAAATCTGGAGGATCAGAACTGAACTGTGCAGTTTGACATCTTGCTGTTCTTTTAAGCAAAGGTACTAGCTTGGGCCTGATCCTGCTCTCACTTGTTCTGTTGCAAATCAGGAGCTGCATTAACAGTTACAGAGAGGCCCTTTTAATTCTCCCAGAGCCATCTCTCTGTCTGTGCAAGCTTGGCTGTGTGTGTTTGAGGCATGGGGGGTTACTTCTTGCTACATCCACTGGGGCGAAGGAAGCTTGTGAAAGACAAGTGGAAAAGCTTAAGCACAGAGATATGTCTTCTAACTAGAAACCCATCCTGACTGAGGAGGGCAGGAGCACCAGGGAGGCACAGACTTTCTGTCCAGAGCCATTACTGGCTTCCACACTCTGGGCTTGTTCTGTTAACTGGAAAATAGCTACTCAATAGCATTGTTTGTATATTTGTTCTTGTTTTTTAATTTTTACAATGAAGCTCAGCTGAGGCGGGCAGGAATTGTTATGAAAGTACAATTGACTGAATTTGCCTTAAATGACCCTGCATGTACCTCAGTTAAAAAAAAAACAAACTGTTTTTACTTCATTGACAGGTTTGTATATGTTCTTATTTAGATTTTATGGAGTGTCTTATGTTTATTGGTACATATTTATTGGAACAATGTTTTAAGTTAATAAAGTATTGAGAATGGTCCACAGTGATTTTTATTTAATATGTAACTTCAGCACATTTGTGAACGTCAGCCATTACAACAATACACCACAGTGATGGGCAGGGATATGGCATTTGAAGAGAGAATGAAGGCACAGCAGAATTTGCACAAGGGGTCTGTTGATTAAAGAACACCTCTGCTGTATTCATTTGTCCAACTCCCACTGACTTCAGTTAAACATTTCACACTTTTTTAAGGTTGGGCTGTAGTGTGCTTAGGACTATCACCATAAAAGGGTTTAGAGGGCAAACAGTTTTAGGTGTCTGTTTTGGAAATGCAGACTGCCGAAAGTCTCTGCTTAGCCTAGGAGGAACTTGAATGTCCTCCCACAAGATTAAATATCTCTGCCCGGGAGTTTGCAGGGACACCTGAGCAGCAGGTGCATCATTTGTACTTAAGCCTGTTGGGACTCAAAATCGCCTTTTGACTGCCTGCCTTGTCTGCAGGGCTTGCTCCATCTGGCAGTCGTAGCCCATACAAAAGAGAAGCAGGAGGATGGTGGAGAGGTCCCTTGTCCTTTTCCCAGCAGAGCACAGCATGGCAGCCTGGGCTTTTGCACATGCACATAACCTCCTGTGCCCACATAGGTGTATACTCATTTCCATCTTTGTACTTTTATTCTGGATAAAACCGGTGAGCAGAGGCCTGCTCTGGCCCACTGTGCTGGCTCAGCCCTCAGGACACCTTGCCCACTCAAGGGACATGACACTCCACCTACCATGGTGGCCCCTCAAGTGCCCTTGTGCCTCTGCTTTCCACCACCTCTGAGAACTTCAGCTGCAGCCCCTTCCTCACAAGGTTGCTCTTGCAGGCTATGGCTGAACTGTGTCTCAGCAGGTCTAACCCAACATGTGCCACTTGGGCAGAGGTCAGCTCTTCCACACACAACTGCCCACACCAAGGCTTCACAAACATGGCTTTTATTAAACAGAAGGGTGTCCCACGATCACAGTGGGCAGGGTGAGAGGCTGCAACATCGGCACCACAGGAGGTGCCAGGTGCTCTGAAGAGGCCCATTATGCTGAGTTAATGAAGGCAGGTCAGAGTAGGAGACTCGGTGGTAACAAGGAAGGCCTGGTGACACCCTAGGCCCTGCTCAGACCAGGGGAGGTTCCAAGGAGCGACAATGCAGGTGGCACAGGTAGGCTTGGGCTTGGCCCTGGGGCAATGCTTAATATTTATTTTATGGGGAAGCTGCCATTGTGGATGAAGTGAGTGCTGGCCAGGAGTAGCAGGCACTGGGTAGCCTGGGTGCAGCAGCCGGCCCAGCCCCTCTGCAGGGCCTCTTCCTGCCAGGCACAGCCTCCCTCTTGGCGGCCAGGCCTTGCTCCAGCAGGTCCCAAGTGGGCTCGGTTGCTGGCATTTACCTTTAAAATCACAATAGTAGTGCGTGCCTCCCCCTTTCTCATCTTCAAACAGGACAACCAGAGTGGATTGAACTGAGTGCTGGACTTGGGTGGCCGGGGGGAGGGAGTGGAAGCTGCTGGAGGGACAGGAGGGCTGCACAGCATGGACGCAGCCTGCGTGGCAATGCTGTTCTTCAAGGGAAGAAACTCAGCAGGTGTCTTTATTGCTTTAAGTGTGTCTTCCCCCAGAGTGTCTTGCAGCTTACTGGTATACCTCAGGGCACTGGTATTGAACTGTTGCTCAGGCCCAAAGTCCTTTCAAACAGCCGTACATGGTTGCATGGGAGGGTGTTCCCCACCTTGCCAGCCCTGCTTGTGAGTGCCAGCTCAGATGCTGATTTGGGTGAAATGCAGCTACCTCTAGGAAAAAGTCATGGCTTTAAGGTGGGGAATTCGAAATTAAGAGAAGGAAAAGAACATCTATCTGTGGAGAATCAGAACAGGCTACTGAGAGGCCATGGTGCAAGTCTGAAGATTGGAAATATCTCCCTCAATGTTATTACTGCGTGCCATTAAAAATGCATTATGCATATTACATGACTCATTATTCATGAAGCAGGTTCCATACCTTTTGTCTTCTAGAGTAACAGTAGAAAGGGTAAGGAGAGATGCTGGAGCACACCTTTGTTTCTTTCTGTAAATTTTTAATGACACCTCTAGCTAACCAGTTGGTGAAGCTCAGTTCCTGCATAAAAGTGGAAAGGCAGAGCTATCTACAGGACAACTAAGCCTTTCAGAAGCTAATTTGAGCTTGTGTTCATCCACACCAACAACGATTAAGTTACCTATCAAGTGTGCAGAGCTATCAGGATTCAGGGCATTGAAAAACAAGGTGAATTTATCTGATTGATTTAAAAGACACAGGTGGAGCAAGTGGCTTATAAAAAGTATATACCTTATAGTTATTTTAAAAGTACTTCTCCTGGCAAGCAGAAGCAACTAACTTGTTACTTTGCCTCCTGAAGTTGCTTTGCCTGCCCAGAAAGTGAATTTATTAGTTGGAACTGAAATGCTTTATCCAAATCAGTTAGCAGGCTGAATTAATGCATGAGGCAGAAACAAAGCAACTTATTAGGTTCCATCCTTACACCGATCAGAGATGTTTAAAATTAAAATATGCAAATATCATCTGTGTTTTCTCTACAGTCGGTTTCCAAAAGCTGATAGTAACACTCAGATTGGATATTGCAACACAAAGGAGAGAGCAGCTGGCTGGGTCTTGCTCCTTCCTCAAGCAAAACTTTTGTTGCAGTTGTTGGGGGTAGGGAGGAAGAGGTTTCTAGAATAAACTCTGGGTGAAAGATTGCAAGACTCATGCAACTGTATTTGTAAGCTGTGCTGCTGTTGCACACTGACAAAGGACTGCTGCTAAAGTCTCTGCATTTTCTTTCCTTAAGAGAGGAAAAACAAACAGGTCAGTTGTGTCAAATTCATCTCCAGTGCAACCGCCGTTCACATCAGGAATGGATTTTACCTTTATTTATGATTTGGGTCTTAGTCTAAACTTAACAGTGAAATATAGCTCAGCATACAGCCCTTTGAGGGAATTCTGATTTAGAAAAGCACTGAAATATGCATGTGAGTCAATGAAGTGCTTCTCTATCAGGGACCTTATGAGATGCCTGCTCAGAGTTAAAATTCTCCCTGCTGAATCCTAGACCTCACTCAATTTCCAAGCCACAGCCTTTATGTCTGTGCTTTCATCTGCAGCGGAGGTAGGTTCTTAGAATAAAAAAGTAGGGTTTTGTTTTCAGTTTTGTTTTGTTTTTTTTATTTGTCAATAGGATAGTGGTGGTTTCCAGTATTTTTTCTCTGTGTAATAAAGCAGTCTACATAGATTTAAGGCATGTAAACATCCATGACACATTACAAGGCATGTAAAATGTTGGAACCAGATTTGAAAAGATATTTGTACATTTAAAGCTGCAGACATATCTGAATATGGACTGGGTATGGGTATCTAGCTGTGTCTTTGACTTGCCTACTGGAGGAAGAAAAAAAGAAAAAAAGAAAAAAAAAAAGAAAACCAAACCCAACACATAATTCTCAGAAAATTTCGTGAGCCTTTATCACACCACTTTGTAATATACCCAACATATGGACTGTAAGTAGAGGGAGCACATAAGTCTGGAAGAAAATGTTTCATACATTATAAAAATGTTGGCCACACCTTGTTAGAATAATGTTGCCTAACAGATTAACCTGGAGCATGTGGTAAATCTTTCAAATAAGATGAAAGAAACCACTTTGGTGTGCTTATTCCAACATGTTTCTTCTCATCTGAATATTCAGTAGAGATGACATGACAAAAGAATACTGAATAAGACAAATCTAGAAGGAAAATAATGTGACAGCTAATGAAACTATTTCCTTCTTTTAAGAGCATCCAGCCAACTTTCTGACACATGTGTGATTTCCCAGCCAGCTGGCTACTCCCCTGTGTGGGGCACATCCACCCCAAGCTACCCAGACCCAGCTTGCCACTGTCAGCAATTGCTATGGCAATGCCAGACTCCTCCTCTCCAGCAGCCCAGAAGGCACCTCGGCTGCTGGCTCCTCCTGCCAGCTCCCTCCTTGGTGTACAGGAAGGAGGTGGCTGGTCAGCCAAGGGTACTGGCAGGAGCACAGCACATGTTTAAAGTGGCCAATATACTCCATTTATTTAGTTACTGTAATGTAGCCAGCTGGTATTAAAAGGAAACTGTAATCCTCTGAGGTGATATAGGTGATATACTACTTTGGTTTGACACTTTTTTTTTTTTCCCTATGAATAATATGTTCCCAAAACTCACGGATAGACTTAATGGGCAAGTTCAACAGGGGAAAAAAAGTATCAGTGCAAGAGGCAGGAAGCTGAACTCCCGGAGTTCAAAAGAATGCACTCATCTGACAAGAAAAGAGGCAAAATAGCTGTTGTCAGTCTTTCGTATAGGAAAGTTTAAGTATTGCAGTGAAGGTCCACAACAAATTAATTGCATTTCATTAAGTGATTAAGTATCTCACAACGGTCTAAAGGGCTGCCCTGACCCTAAACTGTGACAAGTGGTGGATTCTAGCAATTAGACCCCAGTTTAAGCCAAGGGATCTTATGTTGTCTGTTAAACCTGCAAAATTCCCAATTTCACAAACTGTCAGCTCTGCCTCTCCTGTTGCCTTTTGTCTCTCTGAAACACAGCAGCATGGATAGGTGGGCAGCAGGGTGAGACCAGCTCCCAAAAAAGGAATCGGTGAAAAATGGTCTTGATCCTCTTCACGCAGCTGTTCCAACTCTTTGAGCCACTGCAGGAGCAATGGTTGTGGATGTAGACATCCCTTATATTGCAAACCTGGCAGTGGGGTAGCTCAGACCAACCGGACCAGGATGAGCTTGCTCACACTGAGTAATAGTGGGTATGAGTCAGGGCTCCAGCATCTTGAGCTCTGAGAGCAAAGAGCTGGGTCTTCCTGTGTGTGCACGCCGGGTTTTGCGTCGTGGGGACCTGACCTTTGCTGAGCTCTGCCACATACTCTATGTATCTGCTGTCAGTTGGTTTTGGAATTATTTGTGTTTTCAGCAGCTTAAATTAACATTAATGGCAATTGAGAGGAGTCTCCTTCCTGTGTGATATTTCCACTACAGCTGAGGCATTTTGCTTGTGAGCTCCACTGCCCTGGGAGCCGGGCAGCCTCTCTCCCTGCCTGCCTGTCAAGCTGGGCCTGTCTCCGGTGGAGCTCACTGCCGTTGTTTCCTACAGGAGTTTGGCAATCTCTGATCTGATTTCTGTGGCCAGTTGAAGTGGTGAGGCCGTTTGCCACCTCTCCCTTCATCCCAGGCAAGGGTGGTGATGTTCCAGCGGGTGCTTCCGTCCCGGTTTCCACAGCCCAAGTTGCGTCACAGCCCCTTGCAGGGATGGAAAAGAACAGTTAGATTTATGGAAGAAAGGGGTTTTATGCAAGTGGAGTGAGCTCTGTCCTCTCTTACTCTTCCCTAAATTCTAAGTACCTCTGTCTGAAACCTTTCATACTGCTCACAGTGGGACGCTAGCCAGATGTGGGACCATGAAGGAGCACGTGCCTACTTAAGTGTGAAGTGCTTTAAACTGCTAGGCACCAAATAATTTCGGAGAGGGAGATGTTTTACTGTTACTTCTCTCTTTTGAGACTACTGTGGTTTAGTTTTAACTGTAGCTCTTTCCACTTGCCATTTGGATGTCCGTTTTGTTCCTCTGCATGTTGGGTTGCTGAAATCTCATGTTTGAGCAATTTTTTTTGCGGGCCTCCTCATGATGGAGAAGGATGCCACAGTCTTTGTACTGATGGTCTGGCAAAGTTAAGGACCTCATTCTCTTCACTGGTGTTTTAGATATCAATAGTGGCCAGAGAGCTGAGGAGTTCTCTGCAAAATGCAAGCATAAAGAGATATGGTTCTCAACCCAGAAAGTCTCTTGAATCCTAAAGATCCCATTCAGTAACGAGTAACACAAAAGGACAACTACATGGTCTGGGTTGGGTTCTGCTGCACTTCATTTAAATCAGGGGAAATTCTGCAATTAAGTATCATGACTAGCTGTGTAGCATGTGTTACAGTGAGGATGTCAGTTGCTGCTGGTAGTGAGAGTCTCCTACATATATATTATTGCCCTCTGTCCGATCCCTCTTCTGGTTAGCTGCATGGTGGGAATTCAGCTGATAATCTGAAGCTGCCTGAGGGCACAAGTATTGGCAGGTGTACCTCCAATGGTGGCACTGCCACCTCTTGACCAGAGTGGCCTGACAATGCTGGAGGTCTGGTGGACTTTGTTTTGCAGGGGAAGATAAAAAAAACCCTCCAACAACAAAAACCCCACCTTTTTCCTTGCAGTTGATTTTCCTGAATGTTGTAGAAGCCAACAAATACTGGGACTTGTTTTCTACCCGAAAAGCTGCTGCTTAGCTTTCCCCTAGCTGGGCTGCGGATGTTGCTGTGCCTGTTCTCGGTTGCTGCAGTGCTGTGCATTTTCCCTGGCCCTCCCTGCTGTGATCGAAGAGGGTCACATCTATGTGAGAGCTGGTGGCAGATGTCCTTGCTAAGAGCTGGCTCCTGCATGTGGGCTCCAAGACAGGCTGGTGCATGGCAGGGACAGACCTGTGACCACACAGCCCTGCTCCTGGCCTGCCACGCATCTGGCCTGTGTTTTGGGTGCTCTGTTTCCTATTATTTCAGTCCCTTTCCTCCAAAGGAGTGCTCTTATGCTTATTGTGAATAAAAGGTGGTGATTGAAATCAGGTATATGGGCTAAAGGAGCTAAATTATCCCTTTAGCCTGACACACAGCAGCCAGAGGACAAGGCATCATCTCTGATTACGTTGACGCTGCAGTTGCTGCAGCCATGCTTCTGGGAGGTTTCATGTTCTTCACAGCATAATAAAGTATTTTGTCAACTTAAAACAAGTGTGAAATGGGCCTAATTCCTCATCCGGCAGTAAAAGGGCTTTTCAAAGACCTTTTTTATTGTTAGCTCTGTCCAAAGTCATCTTCGTGTGACTGAGAATCTGACTTAATAACTTCATATGATGCCCTGAGGACTGAAATCCCCTTCTGTAGGACAAAACCAAACCAAAATGCCCTCTTTTGCAGTGCCTGCTCAGGCCAGAGGAGCAGGGGAAGATGGCGTCTGTATGAGAAACCCAGGGGCCGGGGGAGATTGTGTTTGACTCTGCCCGCCCACAGCACACAGAGACCTGCTGGGACTCCGTGTGTGCCTGCAGTCCTATAAACTTGAAAGAGAAATTTCAAACCGGGTAATTGCACATCTTGCTAACGGTGCTGCTCGGTTGTATGTTGTAACAGTGGTTGACAAAGAAGTGAAGGAAACTTCACCACAATACTTAAGAGAAAATGTCTGCAGCAAGTGCCTTTAGCACATCTGGGCTCTGGGCAGCTGTGGCCAGAAAGGTCAGGCTAAGGATTTGTGAGGTGGTCCTGGAGCAGTTTGATTCCTCCATGGGAATGCCTCAGACACCTCAAAGGAGGCATATGACCTGAACATGACTTGGGAGATGGAGTACTTGATTACATGCTGCAGTCCTGAGGAAGGAAAACCTAGGCTGAAGTCACTTGGACACACAGAGCTAAGAGTGTGCTGGACTGTCACTAATTAGCTGGGGAGGGGGGTGTGCGTAGCATTACTGTGGGGGATGATGGCTCGGGAACCTCCAGGTATGAGGCATGTTGACTGTAACAGATCTAAAGAGTTTCCTTGGCATGGGGAAAACTCGAAGTGGCCTTTTTGGATTTATAGCTGTGTTAGGAGGCTCTGTGTGCTGTTGTGACACTGAGCTTGACTACCTTACCATGAGTATAGAAAGGTGTCTTTCTAGGGGCTCCTCTAAAGTAACCTCAGTTCCTAAACCCATGGTATGTTACCGTGAAGTGTTTTGGCCTCTGCTAGCGAACTTGTGGCACAAAGGAGTATTTTAAAGGAAACATATGGCCAAAGTTTCAGTCTCTTTTTCTAGCACTCTTTTAACTGATCATCATGTTGAAACCAATCTGTAACTCTCATTTTGGGGTGTGTGATTTTCCTGCAGCTCCCAAGTGTTACCAGATTGATTTCAATGCAGGGTTAGTGTTTGAGTCAAGTTTTCAGGGGTAGTTTCCTGCAGGGATTCACAGCGAGCTCATAGGTAAGCTGTCTGGAGGCACAGGTTGGCTGCTGTGGTGGTCCTTCATGACCGGGAAAGCTCCAACACCCCTGACTTTCTACTGGGGTTGGGAGGCAGTCCAATAGAGGTAAGCATACACGTGGATCCGCGTGTGGCTTGCTCATTTTTGTTGCTCTGGGCAATATCTGTTAACTGTTCAGAGAGCGTGAGAGCCACAGGTGTCAGGTGTTGTTGTATATCTGATGAAGAGATTCACTTGTGGAAAAAGACTCGGCAAAATGTTACCCTTGTACTTCTCAAGTGCTGCCTGGGATGTGTTACAGACTCAAAGAGGATTATTTTAAGAGAGGTGGCCAAAGAACATTGCTATGAATTTATAATCCAACAGTCCCAAATAATAATTCTGTTCTGTACAAACTTCTACCTATTGAGTTTGGCTGTAAGTTGTCCAGAAAACAAGTATTTCACTAAGATTCTACTTGTGAATATACTGAACACGATTCTACATTTTTTCTTCTATATTTATTTGGAAAGTATGGAAAAGAATATCTCTTCTCACTCCTGTACCTTCTGAAAGGCCCCCAAGATGCATGCCTGTCAACTCCCCAAATGAAACTATAGGGCAGAAGGAACACCCACAGATTACTGAGTGCTGCTGAAGTGCTTTTGCTCTAGTTCCTGTGTTGCTTTCCCTCTCTCCCCCAGTTCCCATAATGCAAGCTCAGCAATTGTCAATGCCACACCTGACCGATGAGTTTTAGCAGGAGAGAGTAGACACACGAGGGGAATTGACACCTGGGGCAGGGACGGACCTAAGAACTGAAAACTGAAGCAACTTAAACCACTCAAACTACCTCGCTGTTGCTGTCAATCTTCTGACAAAAGCTGTTTCTCTGCTTAGATATGTGCTTTTTACTAGAAGTCTAATTAGCTGAGGGGAGAGAAATGGGAGAGGAAGGAGCAGCTACCTTCCCTTCCCTTGGAGCAGTGTCAGCATTTCCAAAAGCTGCTGTCAGCTGGGAGCCAGGAAAATGGTGCTCAGGTTCTTGCAAAAAGCAGGCCCAGCATTAGATGCCGAGTACTTTGGAGGACATGTCCTGAAGCGACAAGATCAGTAATTTCTTCTTCACCTGACAGACCTTTTTGGGTCTCTTCAGGGCAGGAACGTATGGACTAGCTAACATACTCAGCAGTGATCCTCAGCCCTTCAGCTATCATGTGGGCGACTGCAGACGCGGGAATGCACGTGCAGGCTCACAGTTGTACGGTGCACGGCAGCACCTACAGCTGGCTGTCTTCCTGTGGTTGAAACCTTCGTGCGCACTCCTGGGATCCGAGCACAACACGAACAACCTTGTAAAGTAAACACATCCACCTAGAATTTTTATTTTCCCAAATCACTCCTTTAGCTCATGTGTCAAAGATATATACGCACCACATCTGGCGCAAAACAAATATTTTCAGTCTGTTGGATCCCAGTCAATATTTGCTCAAGGTATTACAAAGGCGGTCGTGAAGTTCTGACTAAAGGGAAAAGCACCCTTGTTGGGGATTGGTGTCGGACTTACATGTGAGCAAAGGGACGCAGAGCTTTGCAATAGGGCGTCTGTGACACCGCTGGTCCTGCAGTGCTGGTGCTAGTGATGGTTTCAGACGGCCCCCTCGATGACTGGCCCCTGTGCACTTGTGCAAGCGGTGCCTGACTCATCGCCGGTGCTGCTGGGGAACTGGACTGCTCGTGCACCTTCTCCAGCCTGCTGGGCATTCCCCTGGGGCAGCCAGGCATGGTGGAGATATTTGTAGTAGAGAGATTCTTGCCGGAGAGAAGGCAGTGAATAAATCGGTGCATTCTGCCATGCTGGTTGTGAACCCGTTCCAGGTTCTTGCACCAAACTGGTTTTTTTTGTCACTCGTGGGTCCTGGAGCCACTGTAGTCTTTGCATAGGCTTCCTGCTGACAGACGTGCTGTACTTGCAGTTGAGTTTGTGGAAGCTGGTCTAATTCAGAGCTGAATCAATCCTAGAAATGGTATTAAAATCTGACTTGCCTTTCAGTCAATTAAGCCTCGCTTGGGTAAACAAAGGTCAAACCTTTAGTTTCTTTTTTGGTATTTACATAGTTCTTTATATAGGCAAACTCCCATTGCGCCAACAACATTTAGGAGCTGACTCACATGTGACAGATTTGTCTTACTCTAACTGAAATCAAAGAGCAAGAACCTGACTGTAGGATGACCTACATCTAATTTGTCACTTAGAGTAAATCTGAGTGGTTGTGCTCTAAACTGAACCAAACCTGTCTGTAGCTTCATAACCCAGTCAGTAATAAGTGGACTGCACCTAACTGACACAGCGAGAGTCTTGCTGGTGCTGGCAGAGTGTTTCTGCAGGTTAAACTCAGCAGTGATCAGTCTCCTGGGGGAAAATGGTTGTTTTCTAGTCACTGTTGACTATTGGAAATGCCAGGTCAGTAGGTGTTACTCTTATCTCCAGTACTTCTACTGCAATTCTGCATGGCTCAGCACATTTTGGGGTTGTGCTTATGGCAGCATATGTTTTCCACTCTGCTCTTCCTCAAACCCGGGAACTCACATAACACCCAGGGCTACTCTTAGAACTTCCTAGAGGAAGAACTCGCACTCAGTATCTGCGCACCAGATGGCAGTCAGCCAGAAATTCAGTGCATTAAACTGGAAGTGGCATATCCAATGCTATCACAAAACAGTTAATCATCAGAAACCAGGGCAGAGGATGGTCAGAAACCAACCTTAGTGGAGACAGGAGGCTACTGTTTGACAGGAGTCTTCTTGCAGTAGGATTACACCTGCCTAAATGCTCTTTGGTTTGGAGTGCAGGTTGGTCTAATTGCTAATTGGTTTGATAAGTCCTCTCCTCTTTTGTAGCAGGTATTCATTCCAAATGCCTTTTTCAATCTCTTTTTGCATTTAAAAAGCAGAATTGTTCAGCATGGTTTATGTTGGTTTTTTTTTCCTTGTGAGTGACTTAGCAGTCATTACATGCTAAGAGAGGTTATTCCTGGTGGTCGCTGTGTAGGAAACACCATGTGTTTAACAGTTGCCTAACAGTTGGTGTGATGATCCCCCTTCTCATTTGCCTGTGACTGTCAGACTAACAAAGGAGGCTGAACTCTCTTATGTCAGTGCTTGAACTTCTATGTTGCTGTTCGCTTGGGTTACAGACAGTCACTGTGGTTCAGCAATCTCCCAGAGTGACGCCTTGGGCAAATGTCACTGGCTCTGTGCCCTTCTCTTTATGAAGCTGCAGTTCCCTCTCGTGGCATGTTGGGTGGGATGTCTTCCCTTCTCTTCACACTCCTGTTTGGAGGGTTCCTGCAGAAATGCTTTGTCCTGGGGTTGGGGGAAAGCACCTGAAAGAGTTCATCCCTCTTCAAGCTGTTGTTCTGAGCTGGGCACTTTGTTCCTTCACCTCAAGGCGTGTGCCAGGGAAACGTGACCTGTACCTGGGGGGACTAGGGACTATGGACTTTCCTTAACGGGCCTGCCAGTTACCTCTATGTCATGCTTGTACCTGCGTGCCTGTGAGTGGGGTCAGGATGAAACCACAGGGTTTGCTGCAGTTCGTTCCTAGAGCAAAGCAATGACTCTCAGCTGTACACCAGGGAAGGAATCACTGTGCATCTGGCTTCAGCTACTGACTTGACTCTCGCACACACACCAGAGGTCTTTTGACTCCTGCTATGTTGGGGATGGGTAACTATTTGGTACCTATGCTCCTCTTTCATTGTTCCAGGACATTAGAGTCCAGGCTGTAGCAGAGATCTTGGGTTTAGTATCAGAGTTCTACCTCTGTCCCACCTGCAAGACCTACTGTAAGCTGTAACCCTTCAATTTATACAGGTTTGGTGGAGATGTTCAGGTATCCGCAGCTAAATTTCCTCAAGATGGTTGCTTGCATCCAGGAGGCAGAGGTGAAAACAGGCACCCTACCTCCAGGGTCCCCTGCCTCCCATGGCCTCAGGACACCAAGTGCCAGATTCAGAAGGATGGGACAAACCACTTAAAAGAGGTGGAGGACTTCTGAAGCATAGGGGAGCAAGGGCAGGTTAAAACGAGGAGTCTCTGAAATCTGGGACATGGACCCTGGAACTGGGAATGAGCAGGGACAGGATGTGTGCGCAACTGAGAGAGCTGGAGCTTGGAAGCTACGGTCATGCTGTAACCACAGCCTCGCTGCCACACAACAGTTTTTCTCCTAATGGGATTTGGGGTTTCCTCCTAAATCAAAACTCAGCCAGCACTTCATAAATGAACATGCAAAGGCAGGCGTTGTGGAAATGCCAGCATCTTCAATGCTGCTTGGGCACCGTATGAGCTCTGGCTGCAGGACCACGGGCTGCTTTTTGTGCAGAGAATACTCTCTGGGCTGACCTGCTTTGGGAGGACTTGTGACTGGGTAATAAAGAAGGTGGGTTTCTGTATGATCCCTGTCTCGTTGGCTGCAAAGGTTACTGGGTATGTAAATGGGAAGAGCAGGAAACTTTACAGGGTACTACTTCCTTCACACATGCGGTGGAAAGCTTAACTGGCAGTCACGCTACTAACGAGCAGCACCAAGCCATGGAGGCTTTGCAGCAGCTGGTGTGAGTAAGGGTGTTCAGAGGGGCTGTGTGGTTTGTTACAGTCAGGTTGGACTTCTGCTCTGTCACAGAGAGACTGTGTCACCACTGTGGGCAAGATGTGCTTTGTGTCCCCAGCTCTGAAAACTGAGAATATCCTTAAAAGCCCAATATGTGACACCCATTCATGAGCATTAAACAAGGACAAAAAAACTTGCAGTGAAACGTGGCTGATGCCATTTCAGAAGACAACGGTTTACTCCTAAGCATATGATGATGAAGGATGCACATTTTCTTGTGGGAAAATTGCCTAGCTGAAGGATGTCAGGAGTTAGGAGGTGAATTATTATTAAGGTGTTAAGAGTGAAATATTGCACCAGTCCTGTTAGAACTGGAAAGTTCTGCTTAAGGAGAGATGCAAACACCTGAAGATACGGTGTTTCTGTGATGGTAATAATCATGAAGATGTTGTGCTGTATCCACCCTGTATTGCAGAAATAACAGATGTGCAGCAGCAATAAATTAGCTAAACTCATAATTAGGGATCTGTAGAACTGTTTCAGAGAGAATACTGCTTTCTAGAAGTAAGCTTCTCCGAATTAATATCTAACTCTAAAGACAGAAGTGATTTCTGAGTGCAGTCGTGAATTACGCTGTAGTGAACGCGGCGTTATGCCTTGCGTCAGTCTGTTTCATTCTTAGAGACATGCTTTGCATAAGGTAACACAGAAGTCACACAAGTTAAATAAAAGAAATCCTAATGCACTAAATGACTTCCCTTTATGTAGGACCTCATCACAACCTTACCTATTGGAAATATCATTCTGTTAGTCTATTAGGAGTTTGAGGACATTTTCTTATGCCTGCACGTACAATTGCACCTACGTGTGGTTTCAGGAAGCCTGATGTAATGGTCAGATTAAGTGCTTTCTTGCCTATGGCTATTTTACTGGAAATCCTGGTAATGAAGACCTCAGAATAAGCATTTGTGTCAAAAAAAAAAAAAACAAAAAAAAAGGCATATTTTTAGTGCTTCAACCCCGGGAGGGGAGGAAGAAAGGGGGGGAGCTTCTCTTGTAGTTTTGGTTATTTATTGTAGCTCTCACTAGAGGATAGAGGACCAAGCTATTCTGTCTCAAAATGTCAAACCTTAACCTTTGTGCAAACTTTCTGAAGTTCAGTATGCTATGTGAAAATGGGCTACTGTGATTGAATAACGTTGATGTGGAAACAGCTAACTCCCACACAACACTGTTTGTTTCACCATCTGCAACATGGCTTCACTCTGCAACGGTTTCACAGGTCCGTGACACTTGTGCTGATTTTGTGGTGGTTCTCCTGTTTATAATTACAATTGTACTTTTAAAGAAACATCTGTACAGAGAAAAGTAGTACATAACATTCATAAGTAGATGCTAAAAACATAATTACGCTTTTAGGCCGAGCATTTAGTTGCCCAGGCTGACTTCGTACCCTAGTATCCATCATTGCTTTATGAGGCAGATTCTCATCCTACCACAGGAGCTTGCTTTCTTTTTTTCCCAGGAGGGTTCTCTTGCATCTGGTTGTATTAAAACACATTTTGTGACTGATTCAGATCACTCTGTAACGCTGACTTACCCTACGGCTCCACACGCTCTAATGCTCTCTGTCAATTCTACTGTTACAGATTTCTAGCATCACAGTTTCTTCCCTACGCCACTTTTTCCTCCCCACTTGCTGCTCCCTCCTTATCTATCAAACCTCTGCCATCACCTCCTCCTCTTCCCTAAACCTCTGCTGATGTTTTCTCTTCTCTTACACTCATGCTGCTAAAGTTTCCACACAGCACCTGGTGCTGGCACTTCCTATCCCTCTGAACAAGTGGTAGTCAAAGGCTCTAAACCGGCAAGTTCAGCAGAAGCTGTTGCACCCTGCCTGTTGTGCTGATGCAATTCACTGAATGAAAAATGCCTTCTCTGTGACAGTCTGGATTTAGAAACAAAACAAAAACAAATCCAGCACAAACCCACCAAAACAACCCACTTACTGAGAAGCTTTTTCATCAAGAACTAATACTTTAAAACGTTGCTCATAGTCAGCCCTATTTACTACTGGATTCTGCTCTAAGATTCATCAGGAAGCTGGTTTTCAATACACTTAATGTCTGCACTCTTCCCCCCACCCCTAATAGAAGGGTTTATTTTTAGTAAGTATGTCTGGCAGAAGAAACTCAAGATTTGCAGTCTTACTAGTTTGCAAGAAGAGCTTCTACCCTTGCCCAACCCCCATGCATCGATTTCTTCCTTCGTGCTCCCAAATTAACCCGGAAGTACCACTGGACCGCTTGGCTTAGGCTTCCTTGGACCATGTCTCATACCCTCCTTCATCTTTTACTCTAGGAAAAACACTAAAGTTCATTTCTGCTTTCAAATGTACTCCAGTTTTGCAAGACTCATGTGTAGCTCTGTCCCACCCATTGCCTCCTCTGTAGCCTCATCTAGTCTTCTTCAATGGGCAGAAAGTTATAAATAGACAAGGAGATACATGAAGTGGCCCAGATTCCTCAAAGACCTCAGCATTCACAACTGAGGCCAGAGCAAATGGCCTGCTTTTAGTCCGTTTTTATTTTAAAGTGACTGGCCTCAACATACTAACCATGTTCAAAATTGAGCCTGCAGGTTTCAGTGGGTGTATCTACAGGTAGGACCCAAATCTGGTGGTGAATACTTATGAGAATCTGACCAAATTCGGCTGTAATGTTTCTGTGTAGTGTGGAGCCAAATCTGTGCTATCAGCAACATCAAGGCAAAGAAACAGATACAGAAAAATATGCTCAATGAACTTTTATTTCTCTTTCAGCGGGTTAGGCAAAAGAGTAAGGGAGGTACTACAGAATGTATTGCAAAGAAGAAAGCAAAGATATTTTTAATTGCAAATGTATGTTCTACCAGAAAGGGATATTCCTTTGCAAAATGGTGGGATGCCTGCTATCAATTTCTGGGGAAGCTGGGTTAGTCCCCAGGCCATGAGTGTGGGGACCAGGAGCTCAGTCTATTTCTGGCTCTGTGTCTGACAGAGTCCACGTGCCTGGATGAGTCACCCCACTCCCCTTCACTTTCCTTTTCTGTGAAAAGGGGTTACCTGTCCTTGGAAAATGCTTTGAAATTGATGATGAAACTGCTAATGGATTAATTAATTAAAAGAGTCTCAAATGCTACAGAGCTCACCTCAATACATGTAAATGTGCCATAAGAAGACCATTAGCTCTGTCAAAAAACCCCACAACCAACTGAAAATAGCAATCCTGTGTAACCACTGATCAGTTTGATCCATCTTCAGGGGTGAATTTGTAATCTTGGTCAAAGCTCTGAAACTAGACAATTTCTCACAACAGTTAGTTAAAAGTAGGAATGTGTCTTTTCTTTCAACAATAAAATCTTCCCTGAGGTTGCATAATGAAAGATAATGGCTTTTGATAGGTAACAGCCTATAGAGATGCAGTGGCTATTATTTGGCATTCCTATATAGCAAGAAATTCTGAACAAAGCTGTTACTGCTTCTCATCACATTAATTTAAAAAATAAATACTTCTACTAAGGAAAAAACACATTTGAGTGTTCCCAGTCTAACCTACAACAAACAAATTGGGAAGACAAGAAAGAATGTACATTTTTGCAAGCAAAAAATTAATGGTGGAAAGTGTGTTTGATCATAATGAAATTTAATCCATCTTAAAATGTGAAGTGACTTTAAACTTTTAAACCTAATTTCCCTCCCCTCCTTAACAGCATTTAGTTTCTAATATTTGAG
>WTSP01008739.1:0-33921 GCA_025331215.1 Actenoides lindsayi
CCCAGATGGAGGACCTTGCATTTGGCCTTGTTGAACTTCATGAGGTTGGCATGGGCCCACCTCTCCAGCCTGTCAAAATACCTGTCTGAAAATAGAGTGGGACTGCGGAAGACAACTAGGAAGAAAACAAGGACAGCATGATATCGGTAGTGGAAGAAAAGATTTAGTAAGCACATAATGCTCAGCACCTGCATTTCCTTTAATGCCTCTTCATTCCATTGCTGAGTGATTGATATTCTGGCAGAGGCATTTTAATTTAGCATTTCAGCAAATCCTGAGTATTCAATGAAATTTCTTGTCAGAGAATGGGCCTGTGAGTCTAGTCCTTGAACAAGCAAGTCAGTATTATGTTTATTTCCTTGGTTTCACTATTTGGGTGTATGTTTTCCTGGAAATTTCACTGACAGCAAATCAAATCTCTCTGATAACAAATCAATTTTTAGGTAAAGTGAAAAAGGCCTTTTATGTGCAGCTACCCACTCCGCACATCTGTAATAAAGCAAAACCTCAGTTTTTTAAAGCTTTTCTGTACAGTGGTCTGACTGCATCTCTTCAAGGTCCCTCTTCACTTGAGACCTGCATTTAAGCTTAGGCCCTTCCCTCTGTTCTTGACCTGAGCTATGTTGCTATGTGCTGGACCATGTATCTCACTGGTGTACACCTGACCATAGACTCGGCTTCCCATCTTGACCTTGGACCTTCCTGTGACTTGCAAAGCACCTGCTCTGTCAGTCCAGGAGTCTCTCATGTTTCTTAGCACCAAGAGAGCTGCCTACCCCCTTGCCTCCTGAGTCTCTGCTTAAGAGGGCAATTATCAGCTGTACCACCATGTCCAGAAAGATTCAAAAGGCTAGGCAAGATCTTAGCACTTAAGTACCTTTGTGCATTGTCCCTCCTCAGTTAGATACAAAACGTCAGAAATGCACAAAAGTGTTACGGTGTTTGCTTCTTTGATTTCTCTTGATATCTCCATAAAGTCCCTTCCATGTGCTGTGTATAGTTGAACTGTCAGTCTGAAATGGAAAGGGACTACTCTCATTAAGACAGGATTTAACATTGCAGATGTGGTGACCAGGACAAAACAAAGTCCTGTCAAAGTAAAAAATCAATGAAAGGGCACCTTTCCCCTTTCTAAATGGTAAGGGACAGTGAAACACTGAAGCACTCTCTGGGGGAAGTGTGGTGAATTCATTACTGTACGTCACTAAGAATGGGCTCAGCAAATATCTGTGAAGAAAAGAGTTGGCATAGGTGATGCTGCTTTGGAAACAGGTGTTGTTTCTTCTTCTATGGGAACTATTAACATTCAACCATAATCCAGGAACTATATAAAAAAGAAAAGGATATTTCTCAAAAGGTTTTTCTTAGATTAGTGTTACAATCACCTTCTACATGTAAAAGGTTTTGATAGATAAGGCTTCCTAGGCAGCACTTTTCCACACTATTGCTACATAAAACATAGTTAAATCACATATATGAACTTCAGCAACTCAGTTCTGCAATTTTTCAATTATTTTCTTTAGTTTTATAGTTTCATTCTCTTTTTCACTTAGTCTTTTTAAATGTAGACTTCATTTCTTCTACATTGGTGTTCCCTGTGTACCATGAACCTCCATTTCAACTCTTAAGGTCAGTAAGGTTTAGGCACGCATATAAACTCAAGTAAAACTTTTCTTGAATTTGTGCCTTGCTTAATAGAGTATCATAAAAAATTGAAATCCCAAATAAAAATACCTTGTAATGGATTGTAAAATGGCAGAAGCATGGAAAAAAAATTATACTTAAATGAATATTGTATTCCAGTTAAGAAGAGATATAGTTTCAAAGAACATAAAATAAAATTAGCCACAAATATCAATATCACACAGATTTTGGGCTATGCAGTTAAAGAGGGGGAACATCAGCCCTGCCTGAAGGTATCTTAATATACCTTAATACACAGTAGATCACTGTACAGTCCCACACCTTCCAAGATTTTTTGACTGGGCAAAAACAGTAAATGGGACTTCTTACTAAACCCCACTGTGGCTGAGCATAACACTGTGTTTAGCAGGCTTAAAAATACTCAACAAGGAGTTCAGCTTGAATGGGTGGTAGCTGCTGGACCCCTTGAAAATATCAGCACACAATAGGGACTCTATTTTTCTAGGTTTCATTTTGGTCTCTGTCCTTCACAGGACAGCCTTCTATACCCGGAGACTATCTGGACACTGAGCATGTTGATATAGGCACTGTGGAGTGATCTGTTCACCTTCATGTTTCTCCAGGTATTTTTGGAATCATCGTTTTGTAAATTCATGGTAGGGGCAGACTTAATTTGTTTTCTCCTTTGCCAGCAGTTCTTGCAATAAAATAGAAGAAAATTCCTTTATGTCCTTTTACATTAGGCAGGGACTTACACACAAAGAAACAGCACTTCCCATCATCTCTTGTAATCATAATACAGAAAGATCAAATGAGCAATAGGTGGTTAAAATATTAATCCTGTTGCTAATCCTGTTGTGGTTGCTCCTTGACAGAGTTTGCATTTCAAGGGCTGAGGTCTTTCTAGCCTGATTGACAGTTTTATCTTCCTTATCGCCTTTAATATTCCAACTAGTAATTACAAAATTCATTTGATTTTCAGTTTTATTTAATTGCAGAATTGGAGTTAACTAACTTTTCAAAAGAATAAGCCTGTCAAAATCAATCGTCACCATAATATAAGCACTTACAAATTGTATGGAAAACTAACAAAAATGCCCTTGGTCATCACACAAATGGGCATGAAAATTAGATGAATCAATTGTTTCATGTTCTGCTTTGTAAGTAAAGGGGCAGAAATGCAAATTTTTGTGACATTCCAATGAATGGCAAAATAAACCCATTTCATTGAAGAGAGTTGTTTTATATGTTGATTCTCAAAACTTACTGTTGCTACAATAATGAATTTGAGGTTTTCTTACAAGACTCCTTTATACCATGTGTTCATATTTTGCCAAAACTGAGGATTTTTAACTGATACTCTTAAGGTGATGTTCTTCTGTAAGATCACTAAATATTGTTGTCCTTCAACATTTTTTAGTACAGAGGGTTACGCCTAGCTTAACACTTACAACACATTCAAAGCTGTAAGGTAATTCCTCTTCCTGCCCTTGCAGCTAAGAAATGATCTGTAGCCTGCATTAATCCCTCCTGTTGTGTCTGGTACATGGAAGGAGAAGGGTTCATGCTGTTGTATCCATCTGCAGCAATGCAACTATTTTGCTTTTTGTGGGTTTGACACCACACACACAGTTTCTTACGACACAATCTTTAGGCCTTAGTTCAAGAAACCACTCATGGACAAGTGGATTGTCAGAACCATGCTTGATTGCCATTGAAACAGAACTCAAGGCACAGTTAAAATTAGACATGTAATAGCTGCTGCTTCGTATAGGGCCAGTCAAGTGGGCAAGCATGGCTGTTTGTTAAGGAGTACACAATAGAGTGATACAAATGATCTGGTTAATTTGGAAGACTGTGAAACAGTGATCCCTATCCTCTTTCCCTTGCTTATCCAAGGGCTTTATTCACACTTGAGTAGAAAAATTATAGTGTGTTTTTAGACAAAGATTTAAGTATTACCTGATTTTATGAACTCATACCAAATCTCCCCCAGAATTTCCCTTTTATGCCAAAGAAAGGTATAGAAACAATTGCAATTGGTAATGAAAGAGTGTTAGAAAATGTTGATTTCCTTCAAGCCACTGAAGTAAAATAACTTGCCCTTCAAGAGAAAGAAAGCCATCTCCTTCAGAGTTCTTCATTTAAACTATATTGCTCAAGAAGTTGAATTAAGCACCATGTCTGTCAGGCTTGCACTATTCTGTGTACTGTTCTTCATGATCTAATTCCCTCAGGATTTGTCTTGGCAACTTTAATAATGTCTTGCACATCCAGGTTTGTGTCCTCTTTCTGCTACAATGCAGACTCTTTCTTTGTGTCTTCTCATTTTTATTGAAACTGAGGTTTGCCTATGAGAAGTTACAGTTTTGAGATTTTTACATATCCTGAATTAAAGGATTTTTCATTAGAAAAATTTGCAGTTTCACTTATGACAGCATTTCTTCCAATTAATCATAATTTCTTTTTCCTTAACTTCTGCAATAAAATTTATAAAGTGATCTCCTTGCTGACTATAGCAGATAATCTCAGTTTATGAATCTATAAAGAGCCAGGAATAAAAATTAAAAGTATTTGTTCACAGAAGTAATAAGTATTTATCCATTAGAAAGAAATAATATTTTCCCATTTGTTGGAATAACCCGAAGCTACATGCACAAGCATGCCAGTTATCCATTTAAAGTTTGGAAATGACAAAGGAGATCACTGCATTTCACTTTTGTAAATGTCTCCTTAAGAGTTTCAGAATATGGCATGACTGGTTTGTAAACTAAATAATAAGTGTTGCAAAATTCCAGTTATAAGCAATATCTGATAGACCAGTCCAGTCTATATACTGCTAAATACATTTATGATTATGTAACCATGATGTTTTGATACAGTACAGGTGTTCTTGTATTGCTGTATAACAACCACAACTCTATTATGTCTATCTATCTGCTCAAAACTTGTAATGGCAAGTTCTAGTAAGCAGGAGTTCACTGCAGAAATAAGAGCCAGAAAAGCACTAGGTAAATCTTTCAAAAGAGGAAGAAGTTAAATTCCCTCTGTTTCGCCATGAATATCTTACACTCTTTTTCTGAAACTTTGAAAAATTTCTAGTGTTATATTGAAAAACAAAGTATCAACTTAGTTTTGTTGGAAATAAAAGGCATAAGAGTAGTGACAGATGAAGTAGTTATTTCCAGTAATTGAATCTGAAGACTTGAGTGTATTCCTCCAAAAGCACACTGTAATACTTAGCCAGCAGTTCAAAATGGAATGCCTTTGATTTGCATGAGAAACCTCTGGAAAAAATCCTACAGGGACTTATAAGGAAAAGTTTGGCTCATTAATTTAACTAGTCCATATTAAGGAAATAGATGCAAAAGAGACATTTTCAGCATGGAAATTTATGTTCGATGTATTCAATGAGTGTGGACATTCTGTCCTGTTCCTGCACATAGGACATAAATAATTATTTACCATTGCTTTAGGTATCAAAGAGAAACGCTGAATACACAAACCAGTCCCTGAGGAGTTTTTGTTATTCACAAGCTTCTTATTTATATACAGATAAAAGGCACCTGCGGTTGTATTTCATTAGAATAAAAACTGACCTTCAGTGACCAATAGGCCTAATCAAAGAAAATTTTTTCCCAAGGGCCTAGCACTACCCGCATTTCCCTTCAGAGGCAGTCAGGATGAATTTAGGTAATGAGAATATGTTCAGCCTTCCTCAGACTTTTCTCTGTTAATTATAGCACATTGTGTACACTGCATCTGTGTTTGTATACAATAGGATGCAAATGAAAAGAAATTATAAGACTATTTTTTAAAGGTAAACAAAGCAGTTTGATAGCATTAAGCCTATCTGATAGCATAAAGTCTCGGAAAATAATGGTGGTGGGAGCTAACCTGTTAAATTAAAGACAGGATGCTTTTTACTGTCAGAATACATGTTTTGCTGACCTTTCTGCATTAAAAAGAGGAAATTGTTCTCAAATCTGCCTTGCATGGATCTAATTGTGTAGAAACTCTTTGCAATGGACTGTATGACACAATCAATAGTACTTTATGCCTATAGTAATCCACAGAGCTCAATAATAAATTTTCTATCCACCTGCCTGACCCGAACATAAGGCATTGTGATTTTCTCACATTTGGATCTGTGAGTTGTAGAATACTAATATTTATTATTGCAGTATCAAGACCTGTGTTGGGCCCATCCAACTTTTGTGAACAATAAAATACTACATTATGACCATAAACTTGGGTCATACAAAGTCTATTTCTCAGAAATATCTCGAAGAAAACATTTCTGTAGTGCTTGGAGTTTGTATTTACTGTGGGGAATGTTAAAAGCTACTTGATAACAGGATAGTCCTGGTGAGATAGATTGTTCAGGAGATGCAATCAGGGATACATGATTAATATCCAAAGTACTTCTATAACTCCTGTTCTCCAAATACTGAACACCACATGCTATTGTATTGTACCCTCATAAGATCTCTGAAAAGTAGAGATGGCTCTTCATCTCTGTTTTCATAAAACTCAGATGCATGTAAGCTATATGCAGGTGATCCATGAAGTCTCTAACAAAGCCAAGACTGGAACAAAAGTCTCCATAAACTTACTTCTTTGCCAGATTCTCCTTTTCTCCTTTCTGTAACTGTAAAGTTATCTATCTAATCAATATCATTCTATGCTATATATTTCTCTATCTGCTCTAAGGGATGGCAGAAACTTAGGAGATTCTGGAAATCTGAGGATGAAGTGAAATAGGAAACTTAAGCAATAGCCAAGAACAAGAGAGAGGGCAGAAGTGACTCAGTTCATAAATTGCAGTTTCTTATATTTCTTTAGCCCATTCCATAAGTGCATCATAGTCAGAAGGGGTAAACACAAGAGCATTCCAAACAGCATAAGGCAAAATGGTAGGAACAAAGATCCTCCTTTTCACTGAAATTAATTGAAAATGTGCAGCGTGTCAGACTGTTCACTTAGATTGCTCAATATCTTTTTTGTCTCTTTTGTCTCATTTCACAAAAGAAATCAAACAGAGATGCTGGCTTAGCTTTCCTTATTGATCTATTTTCTGTTCTTTTGTTAAGAATCACTGCCCTTCTACTCCCCAAACCCCCCAGAAATGAACTAAACAGTTTGAGTTACTTTGATGATTGATGGCACAGGAGCCAGAAAGCTCAAAAAAACAACTTGCTGCTAATAAAATACAGAAAGGCTTTACTGTCTTCCTTAACGCAGATTGCCCCTGTTTTGAGTCCACACAAAGCCTGTGAACAGAAATCCAGCCTCTCATGGATGGGTGTTCACAAGAAGACAGTTCTTGGGACTCTGAGTCTCTTCCCTCCCATACACAGTTCACACACACTGTCAGTCTTTATAAATCTAGATCTTGCACAGACAAGGTTGTGGATCTTAGGGCTATGACAATGGGGCTAATGACATCTGCCTTCAAGAATGATCCTCTGTCTCAGACCCCAGCGGCAGTGGCATGATCTGAGGTCCTCTCCAGCTAGAACTGTCCACAGTGACCTTCCATATCATTTACCCACATCTTTTCTGAGCCTTATGTAGAACCTAACAGCCCTTATACATCATTATTAGCATTTTATAGGGTTTTTTTAGTTCAAAGTACCTGCAATAATCCTATTAATCATGATACCTATTTAGCTTTAAATTAGTTTGTCAGTTATTGCAGGGAATTGATATAAATTTTTATAACTGAAAAGCCATGGCTATATGGTGTCAAACACCATGGCTTCAATGGTTTTATGGTAATTTCAATATACTGTGGATTGAGTCTCTTTCAGCTTCTGCCACTGCTTATCTCCAGCCTGAGCACAAAGAGAGAAATGTTTCCTTGGGAAATCCTCTTTGAGAAGCCTCATGTGTCCAGCTCTTCCAAAAATGTCTTCTGTGGTGCTGCATAAGAAATTCTGGTGGGCCATAACGCTGTAGTCAAAACCCAGTATCTCACTTTTCCCAGATGTATGGCTTTAGTGGGCAAGAGAGGTCTTACTATGGTAAAAGAAGTGGAAGGTAAAGTACAGGCTGAGTTGCTTGCAACATTGAGAAAACTGGAACATTATGTAATAACTTTTCTAGGATTATTATCCTCTTCATCCTCCTCCATGCAGCCAGCAGACACAGAGTTCATCAGTGCGGCTCCTCGATGCCCTGTATGCAAAAAAAATAACCCCCCACCACTTTTTTTAACTAGAGAAGAATTACTGAACTAGAAAGTCTGTCACTTCATTATTACTAAATGTAGAGTGTCACTAACTGACTACGGCGGATGCAGTTTTATGAAACAAAGTCCAGTACAACAAATTATTTATTTTAGTTGACTTCTGTTTGTTCTGTGAGAAGAACTGGGCATAGTGCTGTACTGAGCTCTGGCAGTGCACTTTACTCTTTATCTAAAGACTTTTTGGGTCTTTAATAATGTCCTGCTACGCTTTTCCTGAGGATTTTGCTTCTGATGTCACAGATTGTATCATGTATTTCATTAGACAATAAAATAGAAGCAAAAAACCACGTAAGACCTATGACAGAGCAGTACATGCAAGCAGAGGTTACTCTTTCTTTCTCACTAATCTGTATTAATTATCAATTTCAAATATATAATCTGGAAACCACATACCACTGAAAGCAACAGAAACCAAAAAGACAGTTTGACTGTCTGCCCCTTTGGAATTTAACTTCTTTAGTAAAACATATATTTTTACTTGAGCGATTATTTGAATTTACAACTATTTCATTTTCTTTATGTACATTATTAAAGCCTTCTGACAGTAACAGTACATTTAAAGTTTTAGACCTGTGACATCCTTATTCTGTTTCTAATAAAGCCTCAATTATAAGGCATGACCCCATGGCCATGTTTAAGTCCCTTTCCCAAATGCATAAGTTTGAATTTACATTCATCTTTAGTAACAGGTAATTAGATTAAAATCAATATTTTAGTCAAAGGAAAAACACTGACAATAATTTAAGTAATAATTCCCATGCAACCAGTGTAGCTATTTTGAGCTGAATTGGCCACTTTGGAATACCCCCTCTGGCTGTATTTCACTAGTCAGAGATGTCCTTTGACATTCATTTGTTCCAAACACTTCTTTATGCTTATTCTTGGGTTTTCTAATAGACACATTCTCCCTCCCCACTTATCATAAGAGACAGAAATTGGACTGCAGTTCCCAAGGCATTTAATGGTACAAATATAGTCTACAATCAGACTATGGACTCTCAGGGTGCCTTTCCTGTACCATAAAACTCATAAGATGTGCCAAAGCAGCTGATAGTGACAGACCCTTTCCACAGTCCCAACTCTATCTGGAAGAGGATCTCAAGGGAATGCATTGCAGCCTAAATAGGCCAATGTAAATGCAGATGATGTGCTCTGGAGAGAGTCAGGTTACTGTCTGTAGGTGCTTAGATGAACCCTCCCCCAGAAGAAATCTAGGCTAGTAGCTTAGTTACCTTCAATGTTATTCATTCCATTTTTCTTCTCTTTTCTCCCCTTGTAGTCATTATGCCTCAGATTGTCAGTAGTGAAAGACTAGATTTATTTATTTTTTTCTAGAATCCATACCTGTTGCACAAGATGTAGAATCATAAGATGAAGGCTTTTTTCCATGTAGGTAACATCAAATGATCAGTATAGCCAGGTGGACTGATGACTTCTTTGCACTGTGCACACCATGCATTGCACAAACAGTGCACAGGAAACTCAGAATCCAAGTAAACACAGCAGCCAGAAGGTAAGAAAAGGCAAAGACAAACTATTAGACCTTGGTTACAGCTAGAAACGGAGTTTGATGTCCTAAGTCATCAAATAGTGCTGCCACTCTCATTTTAGCCTGGTATTTATAAAAAAAACCAAACAAAACAAAAAACCAGCTTTCGAGTTAGTTTTTGATTTTGGATTGTGGGTTTTTTTGAGCTGCTATTTTTCACTGGTACCCTCCAACTCCTTGAAAAGAAATCTTACAACATCATGCCTGAAGGGAAAATGCGCTTTTGCAAAATCTTCTTTCTGAAGAAATGACACAAGGAATGAACCATCAAAATCAGATCCTACGATCAGTAGGAGGAGCAGGCAAAAGGAATGTCTGCAAAGCAATGATGTGGGCAGCCTCGTTCTATTACTTTTATTGCAATTGATTCTGATGTATCTATGGGATCACCCTCACTAAAAAACAGTGTGGTGGTTTCCTTTTCATCTTCTCCTATAATGACTAAGAAGAGAAACTTCATTTTAAACATGGATGCACTTCCTGAACCAAATATGTGGTGCTCAGCTTGTCACCAACTGCAACATAATCTTGCATAACAAATTACAGTATAATTTCAAAAGGCTGTCTTTTCTGTTCTTTTTTGTTGTATATGTAAAACTCAAAACACTTTGTAAGAAACATGTTAAATTGTGGGATTTACCAGAGAAGGACAGAAAATTTTAGTAGGTGTTATAAATTAAGACCACTGTGGTTATCAGAAACCTTTGTATTCTACTAGAATTTTAAGCTTTAGCTTTCCCTGAAGTCAAATGCAAAACTAAGAATCAGAGAAGAATCAGTCCAGAGAGAAGTTTCATGTTGTCTTGGCTGAAAATTAGGATAGCTATTACAGTAGTTATGCAGCTGGAAGTATTTAAAGAAAACAGCAGGAAACACAGAAGATTATCCAGAAGAGTCAATTCCCAATTAACCCTTCCAATGCCTTAAAACTCACTATACTGTCCTTCTTCTTTCTTGGAGAAGGTCAGACATGAATAAAAAATATTTTTTTTAAATCTGTGTTTTTCATTAGTAGAATGAGTTTTGTGCAACTGCAATGTCACAGAGAACTAGATAGCAAGGGTGAACACTAACAATAGCTATGTGAAAAAAATCTCTGTATCCTTTCTTTTACCCTCTGTCCCTTATGAAAATTATATGCTGCCTTAAGCCATGTTCCTCTCATAAATACTTGCTGAGAATATGGTAAAACCTACTATAGACATAAAGTATTGAAAAAGTAATAACACGGAAATTACTTCAACGCAGGCTCTATGCACCATGGAAGTTCTACTTGAGCACTGAAAATAGGATTTTAATTGTAACACAAGTGTTTCTGCTCTGCAGAGACAAATTTTACCCAAAGAGAGCTGCATGTCTGCAATTAACACCAGAATGAGCCAAGCAAAAGGAAACATTCATATCAGGCTATGATTCACTTTTTTCTGTGTTTTTCAGCATACTTGTGAGATACTGCTTGAGAAACACTGATAAATGGTTCCTAGAGCAATTAATTTTTGCAAGGCCTGGCAAATTGGTTTAATTTGAGTTCCCTTGCCACCAGTCTTTACAGGGTCTTCTGCTTTATCACATATAATTTTTTTTCCTAATATTTTTAGCTGTAATGTAGAATAACTACATAAGCCCCCTTTAGCACTGCTTTCCTGAGTGATACGATGTGTAAGAGTTTCTTATGGTCTCCCTTCCATATTATGTTGTCTTTCTACTAAACCAGAAAAGGGGCTTCATGAGTGAACTCTGTCCCACTACACAGAGATTTATCCCAGTCATTTCAAGGTTAGCAAGACTGAACAGCTGCTGAGATTTCTGCCCCACCCTTGAGTGTATCACAAGGAAAACAGTTTAAATGATCTTTTGCAATTGTTTCAACATCTGGACCCAAAGTTTATTTTTCAAATTGTCTATTAACATTTCACAAGACAGCAATATATATAGTTATTTTTATTGTCTCAAGTTCCCTGCTGGAACAATTTCCTCTGACACAATTTCAACACTTCCTCATTGAATTTTTACTGCTGTAGTGAACAGTGCCAAAGGATTTATCCAATATAACCTCATAAGCATCTTCCCACTCATATTTTTACAGCACTGAGATCAAGAGTAGGCTTTCCAAAGCACTTACATGACTTAGAAATGTACATATATTTTCCGAAAAAGAGGTGGGCATATGTCCTGGGTTTGGCTAGGATAGGGTTGATTTTCACAAGAAGCTGGTATGGGCCACATCCAGGATAGCTGAACAGAATGAGCCAATGAGATGTTCAATACCATGCTGATGTCATGCACATTATATAAGGGGGGAGATAGCCCAGGGAAGCAATTTGAGTGGCCAGATCTGGGTTGAGCAGTGGCAGGTTCTGTGTGGTAAGCAGTTGCATTGTATATCACTCATTTTATATATTATTTCATTAATGTTATTGTTATTGCTGTTGTTTCTTCTCTCTTTGTGTTGTTCTATTAAACTTGTCTTATCTCAACCCATGGGGTTTTACTTTTTTCTCCAGAGTCTCCTTCCCATCCCATTGGGCAGGAGGAGTGAGTGAGCAACCACATGGTGCTTAGTTGCTGGCTGGGCCTAAATCACAACAGCATAGAATAAACTCCACGAAAGCCAGTAGTATGTGTAACTTGCTCTCACAATAGTGAGGCAGCTTTCCATCAGCTAGCTGAAGCTATCTAGCTACAGCAATATGGAGTGTAGGTTTTGCAAAGAAGCCTAGAAAAATTTTGAGCCATGCTTAAATTGTTATTAGTATATGAGACCAGGGCTGTCCATTAACTCCTGCTAGAAATTATAGCCAGTCTGCTATGAGCATCACACCTTGGAACTGGGGTGCCTTCTTCTCCTGAGAATAACCTGCGCTGTGTTCTCCACATTCCTACTTTACATTTTTGGAAAATCAATGTGAAAATCAGTTTTAACCTTACCACAGCACACAGATCATTTTGGTTTTCATTCTATAGCCCTGGTCTCCTTTCTCTACAAAGTCCTTCAGATTCTCTCAGCCTCTCTTCCTTTCAGTCTCCTTATTCTCAGATTTCTACCCCCTTGTCCTAACTTGGATTTCTTTCAGATGTTAGCAGCCTCATTTCTAACTCTATCCCTCACAGCATACTCCCCTTACCTCCTCAGATTTGTTCCCTTTTCACATCTTAATGATGATCCCTTTCTTATCTCTCCATAATACCTGGCATTACAACACATAAACACTAAATATTTTTGGTAACAGTAAATCCAGTAATGAACATGGCAGTGGCAAGGGTAGTTCATTTATAGAATATGCAAGCCAGCAGGTAACTCTATAATTCAGTTTCTTCTAAAGGAGGAGAAAGCAAAGCTATAACTGATAAACAGAAACTGGCTTAGACACACAACAGCATTACCATGCTGAAAGAGGCTTGAAGCTAAAAAGTTTTGTCTTGCTGGTAGGAAAGAACATGTACACAGCCAGTCACTGTGATACAATGGATCTGGCGAAGTCACAGTAACTCAGATTGTCAGAGTCCATCCATTTACAGGTCTCCTCTGCATCTTTCCTATCGCTTACATATACTCTTACAGGAGTATGCCCAACCACTTTATCCTTAGAACGATGGGAAAGACATGTAAAAACATAGGCCTTATTATAGGCCTATGACTTCTCAACCAAAACCTGGCAAAAAAAATAATGAAGTAGCCTATGTTGAGTGTAGTAAAGCTTCAAAGCCTTAATTCACAGAATCACAGAATGACAGAATAGTAGAGGTTAGAAGGGACCTCTGGAGATCATCTAGTCCAATGCTCATGCTAAAGCAGGTTCACTTAAAGCAGATTGCATAGGAATGTGTCCAGGCGAGTTTTGAAAGTCTCCAGAGAAGGAGACTCCACAACCTCTCTGGGCAGCCTGTTCCAGTGCTCTGTCACCCTCACAGAAAAGAAGTTTCTCCTTATGTTTGGGTGGAACTTCCTGTGTTTTAGTTTGTGCCCGTTGCCCCTTGTCCCATCACAGGGCACCACTGAAAAGAGACTTGCTCCATCCTCTTGACACCCATATTTATAAACACTGATAAGATCCCCTCTCAGTCTTCTCTTCTCCAGACTAAACAGATCCTGGTCATTTAACCTTTCCTCATAAGAGAGATGTTTCGGTCCCCTAATCATCTTTGTAGCCCTCTGTTTGACTCTCTCTAGTACTTCCCTGTCTCTTTTGAAGCAGGAAGCCCAGAACTGGACACAATACTCTAGATGTGGCCTCCTAGGGCAGAATAGAGAGGGAGGAGAACCAACCTTGACCTGCTGGTCACACTCTTCTTAATGAACCCCAGGATTTCACTGGCCTTCGTGGATACAAGGTCACAGTGCTGGCTCATGTGTAACCTGTTGTGCATCATTCCAGTGACGCACAGCAGCCACAGATCTGTGATGCCCAGTGTGATATAAAAGTGCAAGGTGGCAAGAACGTGCTGGTAAATCTGACCTCAGAAAAAGAGGGTGCACATGCATGTGTAAGAGATGTGAAGAAAGACAGTAGCTTGGTTTAAGAACTGTGCATTTAAATCTGCAGAGAAAGCATCTGACACAGAGTTCATACAATCACAGAATCACAGAATTGTCATG
Source organism: Actenoides lindsayi (assembly GCA_025331215.1). Taxonomy (NCBI): domain Eukaryota; kingdom Metazoa; phylum Chordata; class Aves; order Coraciiformes; family Alcedinidae; genus Actenoides; species Actenoides lindsayi. The sequence continues at coordinate 14,044 of WTSP01008739.1, forward strand.
GTTGGAGAAGACGTCTAAATCACCGCATCCAACCATCAACACCTCACCATTCCACTAGAGTATGACCTGAAGTGCCTCAGCTACACATTTTGTGAATACCTCATGGGATGGTGACTCCACCATTCCCATAGGCAGTCTGTTCCAGTGCCTGGCTACACTTTCAGTACAGAGATTCGTCCCAATAACTAATCTAAACCTCCCCTGGTGTAACTTCAGGCCATTTCCTCTAGTTCTGTTGTTATTTACTTGAGAGAAGAGGCTGCTCCCACCTCACTACAACCTCCTTTCAGGTAGTTGTAGAGAGTGATAAGGTCTCCCCTCAGCCTTCTCTTTTCCAAACTAAACAATCCCAGTTCTGTCAGCCTCTCCTCACAGGACTTGTTCTCCAGACCCTTCACCAGCTTGGTTACCCTTCTCTGAACTCGCTCCAGCACTTCAATGTCTTTCTTGTGGTGATGAGTGGCCCAGAACTGAACACAGTACTCGAGATGTGGCTTTGCCAGTGCCAAGTACAGGGGCATGATCACTTCCCTTCTCCTGTTGGCCACACTATTCCTGATACAGACCAGGATGCTGTTGGCCCTCTTGACCACATGGGCACACTGCTGGCTCATGTTCAGCTGGGTGTCAGTCAGCACCCCCAGGTCCTTTTCCACCAGGCAGCTTTCCAGATACTCTTCCCCAAGCCTGGAGCATTGCCTGGGGTTGTTGTGATTGAAATGTAGGACCTGACACTTGGCCTTATTAAACCTTATACAATTGGCTTCATCCCATCAATTCAACCTGACCAGATCCCTCTGCAGAGCCTTCCTGCCCTCAAGCAGATCAACACTCCTACGCAATTTGATGTTGTCTGTAAACTTGCTGAGGGTGCACTCAATCCCCTCATTGAGATTGTTGATAAAGATATTGAACAAGGGCAGCCCCAAAACTGAGCCCAAAACTGGGGGACACCACAGGTGACCGGCCACCAACTGGATTTAACTCCGAGTTGTGTAAGGAGTTTGAAACTCCACTATCACTATATCACTGCCATTCCATCTGTCAGGAGGAACATCCCACTGCACTGGACAGACAGTCTGGATTCAGTGGGGAGAGACGTGAAAGGGAGAAGAATGATGAAGCTGAGAATGGAGCGCAGAGACGAAGAAAATATCTTCATGTCACCCCCACCCCTGGCTTTTATTTGATAGTTGTCTTTATCCCCCTTCCTACATGGCACAAAAACTTCATATTGTTGTGCTCTCAGCAAGAGGACTGTTCTACACAGAACATCCAGCCTAATCACACAAAGACTGAGAGCTCCTCAAAGCCTTCCTACAGTTCCTACATGTCACTGGACAGACAAGCGCTTTAAGCCACTCTCCACTGTCTCTTCCAGGTCATGAGCATGAGGTCATCAGGTAAAACTGGGAGAGGCCAGATGTGGCACAAACAAAAGGAGATGGCTCTTTATTCAATGGTTTTGCCACTGTCCCTTTTGTCTCTGTGTTTTGGGGACAGGAATTCGCCCAACTCTGGAACAGCTTCAAAGCCTTCCCTCAGGAACTAAGAAGGGATGAAGAAAGAAAGAAGGCAGAGAAAAGGAGAAGCCAAATTACTATAGGGAACAGTGACTGAAGAGAAGGAAAGGTTTAAACATTTGCAAATAAGGAAGTGGAAGGGGACAAAGAGCAAAGAACTCTCAACAGCACCACCACTCTGGTAAGCTGCTGCAACAGCAGTACTATTCTGTCCAGGAGCAGAACAAACAAAGTCAAGCTTACAGTCTCAGAGATCAGTCAAGCTTAATCCTTCTGTTAACACAACTGGCTGATTTGGCCAAGGACAGTAGAAGGTAGGTGAGGAGGTCCCACAATGTGGTGGAGTCTTAATTGGGACAAGTGTAAATAAAAAGGTGTGGAAAACAGTGAAGCCTCAGGTAGAGTCTGAGGGAGCAGAAAGAGGGAATGCAGACTGGCAAACTTGATCTAAATGTGTGCTAGGCCTCACCTTGCAAAAAAAGCCTAAGTCAAGAAGCAACTTGAGATGCTCTACGAAAGTATTCATGTCAAGGAACTATAGAAACTTAGAATGGTTTAGGTTGGAAGGAGCCTTTAAAGAACCTCTAGTCCACTCCCTGCCAGGGCCAATGACATCTTCCAATACATCGGGTAGCTCAAAGCCCTATCCAACTTTACCATGAACACTTCCAGAAATAGGGTATTCACAAGTTCTCTGGACAGCCTTTTCCAGTGTCTCACTACCCTTATAATAAAAAAAACCAAAAAACCAACCACATCTTGATTGGGAATTTTCTATTTGATGTCCATAGTGATCAGAGGGATTAGATCAGAATATAAACTGGGAGACTAAATACCAGACTAAGACCAGTAAACAAGAAAACACAAATTGAGGAAGAAATCTCACTCTTAGGACAGCACACCCTGACTAGTGATTCCCCTGGATATAGGAAGTGAAGGTACTGAGAGACATGAATGATGACTGGATCCTCTTTGCATGTGTTTTCAACAGAGCTTAGCACTGTCACCAGTATGGTTTTGCTAGTGCTGAGAAGTCAGAGATCCTGGCCACAGGGCTGTCAGTGATATATACACCAGTAGGCCTTAGCTCCTAAGTCCACTATGAATACAAAAAACAAGAAGAGACAATAAATAAACAGGGAGACTTTAAATAAAAAAAGGTAGGTTAAGGAGGGAACAGCTATCTGTCTTATCCATGACATTTAGAAAACATCTATCACCTCTTTTTCTAAACCCCAAACAAAATTACAGAATTACAGAGTTCAGAGGAACCACATATTTCCCTCTGCTCCCCTGGAATGACAGTGGTAGGTAAACTGTGTCTTAAATGGATGATGGATAGAGGCATCACCTTCCTTTTCCGGAATCTGGAGTCATTATTGAGACAGACAGCTGGATGGAGGAAGATCAGTGTGTGGCATAAATTTAAGTACAAGAACAAAGAAATTTTTTGCCAGGTACCAGCTGTTTTGGAGACTCATTTGGGTGATTTTTAAGTATAGAAGTTGCTTCATCTTACATAAAATTCAGAATTCTCTCAGGGATTCCTAGCCAGCTCCTACAGGGAATGCCTTGTCCTAAGGGTGGGGGCAAGATACCTATCTATCACTATGACATTCACACACTACAATATAGTCTTCCTAGTAAGTCAGAGGCCCTGTTTTGTGCCCCTATACTTAGATTACATGTCTTGTACACTGGGAGTTAGAATCTTTGCAAATGCATTCCAAATTCTGCTTGATTTAATCACTGTAATTTTCTCGTTCCTAATGGATTGGCCTTTCCCTCTGTGAGCCAGGAACACTTCAGCTGCAGTGAGAGCAGAGAGGGCTCACTGGTGTCACAGCAAACCTTCCACATCCTGCTGTTCGCCGTGTTTGTTCCCCTCTCCTTTACCGGTACCTCCTCCTCTCAAGGTTCACTTTGATTCAGTGAACTTTGCAAGAAGCCCTGTCACTTCTTACAGCCACCCTGCTGCCCCTGTAAATACAGGCTCCTTATAAACTCTGTGTCACTTACTGGCTGCCTCCTGTCTCTGCAGTGACAAACTGCAACCTTCAACTCAGAGTGATGGAAAATTTATACCGTCACAAAACTTCCTCTTACCTCCTTTTGTCATCCCCAGGACCTCTCAGAGGTCAGAGACCTCCAAAGGTTGTGGCAGAGCTACTTTTAACAGGCTCCAATGAATGGTAGGATTTTGCCCCAGACCTACCTCCACATCCTGACTTCCTTCTCCAACCTTCAGCCTGAATTTAATAAATTTGGCTCTTTTCCAGGAGTGGAAACAAAGGAGAGAATATTGCCTTTAATCTCCATGTCTTCCTTTCCCCATCAGTAAAAGAAGGATAATAAAACACATTTGCACACCTCTGAGAGGTGTTGTGAAGGATACATTGGTTAATGCCTGTAAAGCATTCTGTAATTGCTTGAAATGTTGTAATGAAAAGTGTGAGCAGCATGTGAAAAAGGGATCACCTTCAGAGTTCAAGTGATGCTGAGTGAAGCCTTACAGAAAGAGACATTTTAGGAACAGCAGGACTGTATACTGAGCTCACTCATAATGCTGATGCAAACATTGTATTGAGGAAAGCAGGAAAAAGCCACGACCAGTGGGAAGTGCTGTCCACGTTGGCCTAAAGCTCTTCCTTTGCTCAGAAGGAAAATAACTAGTTGTGGAGGGGCAGGCAGTGCCTACCTGACATGACTGTTCAGGTGTAAGCAGGTATCAGGAAACCTGTTGTACTGCTATTACACAGCACAAACTGTGTGCTTGGTCTACGACCAGACGTGAATGAGTCTGTGGGACTATGCAAAGGACATTAAAAGAGGCACTATCAGCAGCCCAGATCATAAAACATCATGACTCAGATTTCATTACCATGAAATTTGCTTAAAAATCTCAGTATCTCCTATAGGTAGCAGTCATGGAGAGGGGTTTGCCTTCCTTACAACCTCTGAGCCCTGAATTCACAAGTCCTTTCTTTACAACTTCGAACACTAGAAATCTCCCAAAGAAATAAACAAAAGTTAGATTCCTCACATAACCACTTATTCCAGAAACTGGGGCTTAGTGCAAAATGCAAAGAATTATAAATGTCAACAGCAGAGCTAACAGCTTGGCGAAGTATCCTCTGTTCTTGGCAAAGACTTCCTACAGGTGGCAAGTTTGGGCTCTGGTCTGTCTGCTTCTCATAATGCACAGAAAGGGGCAGGTTGAGGGAAGGATACCTGCCACAACAGGATCCCTGACATGTCAAATCACCTCTATGCAGTGAGGACTATTGCTAAGGTATAAAGGCTTGCACTAATTTTCTGAGCAGCTGACTTCAGGAATAGGTATGGCTTCCATCTGTCCTCACATTTTTGAGTCATTAGCCATCAAGGCTGTGGCTCAGTTGCTTTCCTGATACATGAACAGCAATATTTACAGCATCCAGAAATAGACTGAGGAGGCGAGACACCCAATCAGTCTGAAAGCCAAAGAGCTTAACCGGTTCCATAATTACTTTTTAAAATACCTGCAGTCACATCTGGAGAGCAAAGCAGAATATGTGTTCTCCTCCCCCTTCCTCCTCCTTGCCATTTGAAAGGTATGGCACTATGATGCACTGTCCAAGGGCTAAGGTCATGTTTGCTTTGATCTGATAACAAATTGTATAATAATAGCTGGTTGGCATTCAAGAAAAAAAACCTGCTTGCTTTAACTTGCAGTTTATCATCAGAAGTAGAAACAAGGATTACTTCTTTTCAGGGACATGCCAAATGAATGACAATTTGCAGGAGCCAAATTCCAGACAATTGGTCCACTCTGCAGCAAAACCACAATAAATCCCTTTTAATATAGCTTCCAGCTACCTCTTGTACAGGAAATTTTTATGGCTGTGAGGTGGCATGGGCTTTAAACCCAGCAAGTCCCAGGATCTATTCTTACTTGTGCTACAGCCTTGCTTTGCAACTTTTTATTAGTTTCTGGAGAGGAACTGGAGAGTTCAGTCTTACTTAAAATAAATTCCAGGGCATATCACCTTTGGCAAGCTTCTGTATGGAGATAATAGTGTTTACTCCTTAGCTTTACAAGGGTACTGGGGCTGTTATTACAACTGTAGTACTTTGACCAAGTAAATGCTACGTTGTCATAATTTTCTCTCCTTCGCTCTAACACAGGACTTCGAGATTTATAGATCTCTCTGTCATCTTTCTTTCCTGAGTGTCAAAGACATCGGGAAATCATGCTCGCCTGTGACAAAAGCTTGTGAGTCAATATTAAATACAGCTGAGGCTTTGACTCCCTTTTGGACCTTATTATTACATCACAAGAAGAAAAGGTAACGTGACTAGAAGCCATAGATCAAGGATGCATAATTTATCACCTGCTCTGTGTGTACCAATGGCACTTACAGAATCATTTTCTTGGAAAAGCTGGCCCTCTGACACCATTGAGTTTTTTTCAGAATAAATATTATCAACAAATCATTATTTCCTCCTCCAGAGGCAGATTTTTACTGCTAATAAATATACTGCAAATTCTGTCACCTTCAGAACTGTAACACACATTTTATTGCTTGGAATAAAAATACCATTTTCAACATTAGCATCTTAACTAAGTCAAAATGTACATTTACCTTGTGACTGCAAACTCTCTCTGATGCCAGTACAGAAATCTTATACAGCCCCCTGGACATGGGCAGAATCTCTGATATATAAAACACTCCTTCAATTAAAAGGTCGCTTAAGAATTCTGGTTTTTAAATGCTTCAACCCTTTCCTGCAAACTGAAACCTTCTAGAGCCTCAAATGAAGATCTCTGCCTTTTTCCTGTGCTGTTTCCCTGCTTAGTCAATTTGAAAGGCTGAATTCTCACTGTTTTATTAAAGAATGGGGAGAAAAGCAGTGGAGTATTCTGTTCTGCATTTGTTAAATACATAAATGAGATGATCAGCTGCAGGGGACTGGGAAGGGAGGAGGGCTGGAAGATAAATCACAGTGGAAATTCAGCAACTGTATTTCTCTTTTAAAATAGCCTTGCAATAGTTTCAAAAGACATTATTTATAGAGCACCACATGCAATAAGAGTTTAACAGGCAAGGCAGACAAGGTTTCAGCCCCAAAACATAGTTCAATATTCAGTCACTGGACTGCCAAAGATCACTTGCACAGTTTTCATATCCCTGAACTCCTGCTCACTCCCACCTCTCATAGCCTTTACTCTGTGCTGACACACTTTGGAGCCACATCACAAATTGGATCAGAGAACTCTGATCCAACTGAAAAAGTAACTCTGCAAAAAAATGGCCAGCAATGTTTTTTTGTCATATATGTTCCCTGGTCAGATTCATCACCCAGCAGCACAAATGCTGCATGTGCAAAGGCAGCACATGAGGAAGGGACAGCTGTAGTGGGAGTGGGAGAGAAGTGTCACAGTGTCTGCTTAAGCCACCAGCAATGCCAATAAGCTGATTATTAAGGTAGTTCTCTGGTGCCTTCACCCAATGGTCTGAGGACAGGCTTCACTTTGGACATGGTGAGTCATTCCCTTCACTAAATGGCACTATTCACAGCAAAAAAAAAGCTTAAGGTTATCCCCTGTTCTTGTGATCTTTATGTGGGAGCCTGCAGTCATGTTACCCATGTGAGAATCCCTTTGGAAAGTTCAGTTTAACTTGAATCCCTCCTGGCTGTGGAAGAAAAAAGCATGAAAGTCAGACATTAACAGCTTAAAACTCTGAAAGCAAAGACAAGAATCTCACACCTGTAACAGCTAAAACATGTAACAACTCCATAGCCCATGCTATGCCAAATGTATGGCTTTTATTTAATTATTTTTTTTATTTGCTATTTTGTTTGCTATTCATTAAGGAAAAAGCAGTTTTCAGTACATCCTACTTTAAAAAGTGAGTCCTGAGAGGAAAGAAGCAGAATGTAGATCAGGATTAGGAGCACAAAGAAGATGAAAGGGCAAACAGTTTTGAGAAGAAGGTAAAGGGGGAGAGGGATGGAAGAGAAGGGCATAGGAAGAAAGCACAAGATGGAAGAAATGTCAGGAAGGAGACAGAGAAGAGCTGAGGGTACATTTACTCCATATAATGAACAAACTAGCTGGGCTGCAGTACACACCATAGGTATTCTAGCTCAGAAATCCTTCTCATTACCACACTTACCTGCTCAGTTGGCTGCTATAGTGTGCTCTGTAGGTGTAGCCTGAATTGATTTGGCCATGCAAAGAAAAATGAAATCCTCTGGGAAGATGCAGGAGCTGAGGGGAGACCAAAGGAATGTATTTAAACCTGGAGAGAAGATAGTATCTGGTTAAGCAGATGAGATACATGGATTTTACAGCTGGTTTCATCTAGATTAAGGGGAACAAGAGAGAATTTGGGAGGCTCATTAGAAAATATTGTCCTGTATTTTGGCATGCACAGGCCACTCATGGATTATAGCTAGATACTCATGTGTTATGGGGTTACAGTGCTGGTGTATAAGGGAAGAGCAACTGATGTCATCAACCTGGACTTGTGCAAAGCATTTGACACTGTCTCACATGACATCCTTGTCTCTAAATTGGAGAGACATGGATTTGAGAGATGGACCACTTGGTGGATGAGGAATTGGACGAAGGATTGCACTCAGAGAGTTGCAGTCAACAGCTTGATGTCTGAATAGAGAACAGTGACGAGTGGTGTTCCTCAGGAATCAGTACTGGGACCAGCTCTATTTAACATCTTTGTCAGCAACATGGATGTGGGGTCGAGTGCACCCTCAGCCAGTTTGCTGACAACACCAAGCTGAGTGATGCGGTGAATACACTGGAGGGAAGGGATGCCACCCAGAAGGACCTTGACAGGCTTGAGCAATGGGCCTGTGAGAACCTCATGAAGTTCAGTAAGGCCAGGTGCAAAGTCCTGCACAGGGGTCGGGGCAAACCCAAGCACAAATACAGACTAAGTGATGACAGCAGCCCTGCAGAGAAGCACTCAGGGGTGTTGGTTGGTGAAAAAATGAATATGAGCCAGCAATGTGGGTTTACAACCCAGAAGACCAAACTGTATCCTGGGCTCCATCAAAAGAAACGTGGCCAGATCCAGGGAGGTGATTCTGCCCCTCTACTCTACTCTGCTGACAGCCCACCTGCAGTGCTCTGTCCAGCTCTGGGGTCCCCAACATAAGAAGGACTTGGACCTGTTGGAGCAGGTTCAGATGAGGGCCGTGAAAACGATCAGAGGGCTGGAACACTTCTCCTATGAAGACAGGCTGAGAGAGTTGGGGTTGTTCAGCCTGAAGAAAAGAAGGCTCCAGGGAGACCTTATAGCGGCCTTCCAGTACCTAAAAGGGGCCTACAAGAAAACTCGGAGAGGGACTATTTACAAGAGCATATAGTTATAGGACAAAGGGTAGTGGCTTTAAACTGAAAAAGGGTAGATTCATATTAGAAATCAGGAAGAAGTTCTTCACTATGAGGGTGGTGAGGCACTGGGACAGGTTGCCCAGAGAAGTTGTGGATTCCCCATCCCTGGAAGTGTCCAAGACCAGGTTGGATGGGGCTTTGAGGTGTCCCTAACCATGGAAAGTGGGGTTAGAACTAGATGATCTTGAAGGTCCCTTTCAACCCAAACCATTCTATGATTCTATGATTGATTCTGTGATTCTGTATTCTGACCAATGGATCTTTTTCATTAAATGGAGGATTGCTTCAGCATGATGCTGTGAAAGCTTCAGTTTCAATCATCAAAGCTTCTTCTGTTCTTGTGCTACAGCAGCTTCTTAGGGCTCAGAGAAGTGTCAGCACTGTTCTAAGGCAGAGCATGTGACTCCTGAGTCTTGTGTCTTTCATGGGATCAAAGTTGTGTCAAAAGCCCCGTACTCATGGGAAATCCTCTTCATAATTAACATTTATATAACAACTCCTTTACTAGCCAAACACATGTTTACATTCCTCCAGTCTGTTTTTTTTAAGAGATAGTGCTGCCCAGAAGTTTTTGCAAGAGTACTGGAATTAGGCCTTTGTTTTCAGCTATGCTCCATCTCTCCATGAGATATTTAGCAAGTCTCTAAGGAGACAAATGCTCCTATGCATCCCTTTGTTTACCAAAGGACCTGGATGCATTCTGCTTTCCTTGAGAGTACCTATCAGGGAGAAGTAACAGAAAGCTTGTGGGGTGACTGAGCCGTCCAACCTCCTCCCACCAATGGTATATGGGGTTGGGGTAGAAAAGAGATCTGAGGATCTTTGAGAAAGGATGTTCAACAAATGTCTCTCACCTAAAGAGGTCAGAGCTCTGTGGAGTGTGCTGGAAATTGAATCAGTAGCTGTGACTTGAAGAAAGGCAAGATTTCTGCCTCACCCTCTAGTCTTTGAGGTCTTTATTGTCTTTGTGCCTCCTGCCTTGGTACTTGTGGTCTGTAAAATGAATAGGCTATAATAATCTTCATCCACTGTGACTATCACATACATCTTATAGAGTCTGATGTGCATAATCATCAAAGTCTCAAAAGACAGAAGCTGGTACAAGAGTAAGATGTGGTCCAGTTAGCTTTTGAGTAATTCCTCTTCTGATTGCACGTTTCCTTCCAGTCTGGCTCACAGCCCTGGAACTATCTAAATGATTTAATTCTGGCTATAATCACAATCTCCCTTGGGACTGCTACAACCTCAGAAAGGGTCAAACCCCCAAATTTGGGAAGTATTGCCTAAGAATGCTTATGCCTAAGAATGCTTATGTCCTACTGTGGTTTGTGAAGGATAGTTTTCTAACAGGCAAATGATCTGTGCAGGGGAAAGTCAGTCCTATGAAACAATGAGCTGTCCTTTCTAGGAAACACAATTATCTGGATTAGAGAAACACCAAGAGATATGTTCTGTGATTCAGTTTGGAAAAGTTCTTCAGATAAACTGTTTCTTCTAAAGCTGTGAAATGTCACGTGTGGGAATGAGGCAATCTTCATAATTAAGTTCTTGGGGGGCAAAAAAAGAAAAAGGAAAAAAGAAGCATTTCCACATACAGAAAAGCCCAATAAATATAAATTCGGTAGCTGTATAGCTACCAAATAGCTGCAGGTAGCTGTATATTTTCTCTAGTATAGGGGACCAGCATTGCTCCTAAACTGAGCTGAGCTGCCTTTGAGGAAATGAATGCTGAGAGCAGCTCCCACATGCACTTATTTATTGAATATCTTTCATAAACTTACAGGCAGGAATTCAAATTGCAATTTAAATCAGTAAAACTTTTCAGGGAACGGTAGCAATGCCCTTCCTCAAGGAATTTCTCTGGATTCAGCCATCACTGCTTCAGGAAGAATCAGTTTTATCTTTTTGTAACACGACTGGTTTGAAGCCCCCATCTGATTTCATCAGAGGTTTTCTTATTGCACTTTTCATAAGTTTTTCATGACTCCTGAGAGTATCTTTGCTTAAGGATCTGTGTTTGAGAATGAGAGAATTCTGCCTTTAAATTTGCACAAAAAAAGTATCTGCTTAGTAAGACACCACAGTTCCATCATGCTCAGGCAAGGACTACATCTAGACTAGATGTTGTAAGCATTAATAAGATGTTTACTCCATTGATGTTTGTTCCTGTTTAATGAACAATTTATCCCATGTTAATATTATACCTCTAGCCTCATCAAAACCCATCTTATGCAACTGGGCACACAGAAATTAAAAAGTGGTGTCCCTTTTAACATCTTAACATTTGAAAATGTTCACTCAAATCAAAACACATTGGGATTTCATTTGTGATAAAAGACTGGATTCCCAAATCATCAAGACTATTTCTAGGGGATGATGTTATTCTGTGTCAGTAAGAATGACAGGGTTTGGAAAAAGGAGATTACTGATTTCACTGAGCAAGTAATTTCCTCAAACTTTTCCTGTCACTGATAATCACTTTCTCTAGATCTTGTTTCTTTCAGTAGTCCACAACTTTAAAACTGTGCTCCTCTCTTCTGTTAAAATATGTGGACTAATCTCTGGTAAATGACTGTATATGATTTACTTGAATATGTTTTAATAACATTTTCAGTTAGCATAGTTAGTTCACGTGCCAAGTATTACATTTTTTCCTTCCCCACAAAATCAGGACAAACTGTACGTCTCCTGCTGTGTCCAAAGCCGATTTGGCCAACTTTCAGCTATGCTAATTAAAGAATACAGCAATCCTATTTTTGTCTGATTTTAAAATACTACAGATACACTGCTGGCAATTTTACTTATTTTGATGTAAAATCAGTTAATTGTGCAAAAAGTTGAGTAGTTTGTTTTCTGCTATTCATTTTCTTATCCATGCATAGATCCATGCTCAGATACATGTCATAATGCTTAACTTCTAAGCATAAATTAAATAATTACAAAGATTTTTCAAACCTACTTTCAGGATAAAGTTTAAGAATATAGATTTGGATAAACTTCAGTAAACAGAATGACATGGAACAGAAGGAGAGTAGAAATACCAAGGGTTTACCAAAGACCTGTACTGAGCAAAACTTGTTATGATACAAAAAATGTTCTGTTTTGAAAAGAATGTTTCTAATGTGTCTGAACACTTTGTTTAGCCATTTAAAAAAAATACTTACTAAATAATGCTTATTAGCATTAAGCCAACAGACTTTACAATATTGCGGACCTTGAAAAAAAAATTACTGAGATAAAGTCCCAAGAGTAAAAGGGTTTTGTTAATCTGAAAATAAAAGCGTTCTGATCCGACAGGCACTATATTTGCAGTAACAACTCCCTCCTCCTCACCTACACAATTTATTTCTGTACTGCATTGGTATTGCTGGCCATACTCTTAGCTTAGAGGGACAAAACCTATTCTGTTTGAAGTCGGTGGGCATTTTGCCATAGATTCAATAGGAACAGAATTTGGCATCTGAAAGCATACTGCGTGTGATGAAATATGGGCTGCAACATATTTGATCTGTGGTTTTACCTGCCTACACTACTGTTTTCTTTACAGCTGTTCTGAGTTAAATATTCTTTTAGGCATCTGATCTTTCAGGTCAACAAGCTGTTGCACAAACTACATATCTTCTCCCATTTCTTCCAAGTGGGTTACATAATCTGAATCAGTTTAATGCATCTGATATTCATTTTTGCTCTTTATCTTTCACTGGGTTTTAGGTTGAGGGATAAAAAACACAGGTGCATAGAATGTTCATTAGCATTTTGCTTTTGTAGTACTTCCTAGGTTGCATTTGCTGTTCTAATGCACAAAGTCTTTAGCAATGAACAGGCTCTTGCAGGATGCTGAAAGTGAATACCAACACATGGCAGGGTTAGTCTTTGACCTGAGAATATCCCAGTGCATTTTGATAGACTATAATCCTTTCTTTTGGATCATTATTCCTTCTTTATTCCTCTAGCAGCAAGCACTGCCAACATGTCTGGCTTTCCAGTGAAAAGGGATACAGTATGAAAAGGGAAGAGAGGGCTTAATTGATTAGCAAAAGGACGAAGAAGAAATGGCCCAAAAAGAACTGGGTAGGTGGACGCCTTAGAAATGAGATACAGATCCTCTACCACTCTCTGCTCCTGCATTCAGATAAAAATGACCAGTAAAAGTTCTGGTGATTTTGTGATCCATGGAAAGTGAATTTCTTGGCCTGCAGCCAGTTGCCAGTGGAAAGGTCCACATCACACAACTTCCAACACAGTCGGCATCTTCCGATCTGAAGTCACAGATGTTGCCAGATTCACTTGTAGCTTTAAACTGATATGGACTTACCAGGGGGCTAGCAAGGGAATTTTAGCCTTATCTTAGCCCCTCTCCCCCTCCACTGCTGTAGTACCGGCAATTTGCTTGTTCCCAGCGTATCATTTCATCCTCTCTCTGGCACCTCAAACCTATCTGCGAGTGGTGAGGAGCTGGAGAGAAGGCACAACCTGAGCCCTGTGAGTATTCCTTCTGCTGCATTTGGCCGCCCACTGTGGGATCTCCCTGACGACGATGAGCTGGCAGAAAGCTGGGTGCCTGACATACGGTTGTGAAGAGAGTGCTGTGTCCCTGCCATTCACATCTGGCCTGCATGTGTTCCTGGCTTTGGTGGAGGAAACAAGAAGAACATACAAGCCGATCACTTCTAGACAGGGTGTGGCTGAAGAGCATTATGGAAACAAGCCTGCACCACTGGTACTCCGCATGTATTGCTTTTGGAGCTCTAAGAAAGAAAACTAGGAAACACAGGATGACAGGGAAGGTGAGAACAGTCACTCTGGTATCACTTGTAATTCTTTGCTTCTCAGATCCTGAAAAACAAAGCCATTTTAAATATCCAGTTCACTTCTCTTTTTATGCACTTCCTCCATTTCTCTGACAGGAAGGCACTTTCAGTTATGCACTTGTGTGTACTGGAATGAATTAGGACAAATCCTCCATCGATTTTAAGATTCAGAATAGCATATACACCATCACAATGTTGGGAGGCATTTAGTTAATGTCCTTTTCAGAGCAGCAGTTGGATTTAATCAGCATGAAGTCTGCCCACGTGTAAATGCAGTCACTGACCCCTGAAGCGTAGCGCCAAACACTGATAGCCTGACTCACTCCAGCAGGCAAGATTCAGATCTCACAGAAAGACCATGGAGTGGGACCTACCTATACAAGACTTGAAACCAACTCACTGGCATACATGGATTTATTTATTTGAGGAAGGGAACAGGGATTTACTTTTGCTGCACAGACTCAATCGTGAGAATACTTTTCACACATAGGTTTTTTTCTGGGTGAGGAGCCCCATTCAAATCAGTATTGGCAGGACTGGACCCAGCTATTTACTCTCTATAGTTGGCATTGCCAGCATCAACATTTTTGTTTCAGCTCCACATCAAAATTCATGTGGGTGTTAAGCTTTCCCAGACATACAGCATGAGCACATGAGCCTCGACATTAATGAGGGAATCTATTAAGCTCTGCTGCACGTATGTGTGTGCAAGAGTGTGAGCGTAAGTGCCAATTATAGCTTGGCAGCAGGCTGAAGTGGCTGTTCCATTCATACCCTGCATTTTCATTTGCCTATAACTTTCCTTAAAAACATTCCTTTGGGACTGAAGTGTGTTACACTTGCTTCTGGCTCAAAGGTGACTGAAGGAAACGACAGAAGCTGCTTCTGAGTTACTGGAGCCCAAAAGGAATGCAGTTCCTCCTGCACTTGCCCTGCTGGCTTGGTGCTTGTGAACTGGCAGGGGAGTGAACTGAATGACGGTGCCCTCTCAGAAGTGCCCAGAGAAGGATTCTTATCAAATGCTATCTCCTGCCAAGTCTCCCAAACACTGCCAGCCTGGAATGATGGGGAGAAGTATTTGGCAGCAAGGCCCTCGGTTTTTGAGGTGAAACTAGAGGGAAGAGATGGAGACAGGGTCACTAGCTGGGACCAGGACACTTGTTTTTCAAGAATGGTCTCTAGAAATTTTGGGGAAGTATATCGGTCACTTATCATGCTGGTAAGGCTGTGTTGGGAGGTTTGTCTTTCTGCTTAGAGCATCTAGGTGAGTTACAGTTGAGAGGAGGATGAGGAAGGATGTGTAACAAAAAGTCATTAGGAAAGAGCAGAAGGAGCGCATTAGGACTGCTCGCTGATGGGCAATGCAGGGCAGACACAGGGGATAGAATATCTCTTGCTCTTCAGAGGTGTCAGTGTTTGACACATCCACTGGGAAGTGTGAACAAAATGTAGGGGAGGTTGTTTCCTTTCTATCTCACACTCAGAAAAACATTTGTTACACACATTTGTCGGTCAGGTAGCAATCCTGGTTTTGAAGGCATTTGACACAATCAGTTTTAAAATGTGCAAGTTTCATGTCAGGGCAAGGACAGGAAGGTCTTGTAACACACAACAGAATTCAGGAGGATATTTGTTTTTCACCTGTACTTAGATCTTCTCATATGGCATGAGAGTTCCTACCCAGATATCCTGCTCCTAAGTGAATGCAGTAAAATTAGTTCTGTTTGCCCCCTCTCATGAAATGGTACTGATGCACTTTTATCCTTCCCTATCTGCTGTTCTCATGTCAAAATTATGTTAGCTCTCGGGCAACTGCTTTCTTCCTTCACAAAGTCACCTTCCTTTTGGGGAACAGAAGAGCAAGGGACATCAACTACTAGTTAACTGGAGCTGCATGAGAAGGTGAGACAAGCTGCAGAGTTCAGGATTGTATGTATGAGGAAGGATCTTGGATATAGATCTTACATAAAGAGGTACAAAAGAGAAAATGTGAGAGAAACAAAATAAACATCAAAGATGTCACCATTTCCAGAAAGAGGGAAGAGAATTAAAAAGAGATCTCTGATTCAACTTGGACTTGAGAAAGTTGGCTTGATCTGCAAAGTCAGGATTGGACTACATGTGAGGACAGTGAGGAGCTAGAAGAAAAGCAGGTGCTGTGAGAAGAACGCAGAGCAATAGGTGATTTCAGCAGCAACATTCAGGACTGTGTCAAGGTGGTTATTTAGGTGGAAGAGGGCAATGTATTTGAAGCAGGAATGAATGGAGCATGAGGCAACAATCATTAAGAAAGGAAGGAGCTGAGAACTTGAAGGATCAGAAACATAATTTCATAAAAGTTGGACACGAGAAAAGCAAAAGTAAAATCTGGTAGGTCGTCATGTTATGTGTGGGCAAGAGGAATGTTAGAGGTGTAAACAAGCACATCTGGAGTAGTGGAAAAGGGTATCAATCAAAAAAGTATCCTGGCTCCACTGCGTGTTGTGGCTGTTTTGCGATATTCCAGCAGCCCTTATGGTCATGCCACCTCCTCCCTCCTACATGCAGTCTGGCCTCTCTGCACACCTCTCCTGGCTGCCTGCTTGCGTTGGCAGCATGAACGAGTAACAAGAACCACGTGCCTGGGCTACTTTATTTCACTGTACCAAGTGTTACCTTAACCATAACTTTTATTAAGTCCAAATTTATTTATGTTTATCTTCTTAGAGGTGTTATAAAAGCAAATTCGTTATTGTCCATAAAATTATTCGATGAAGTTGCTACGGTAATGCAAATTATATTGAATTCATATTATAGTCAAGCTGGAGTATGACTCTAAATGTCTCTCATACAAAAGCAACATTGGGGATGTCTTTGCCAAACTCTGGAAAATGGTTTGGAAGTTACTACAGTGCAGTAAAATGGGCAGAGTTCTACTAGGATGGGCAAAATTTAGCTACTTAGAAGTGCATCAAGAAACTTAGATTGCTGTTTACATTCAGTGAGTGGCCTGGTTCTAGCCATGCAGCTGGAGCTCTGTGTTACCAGAGATGCATGAGAAATAAACCATATAGTCCTAAGAGCCCATGGGCATGAGCATACGCCATAGCTATCTACATTTAGGAAGCCAAAAGGATGACGTTTTCTGTTTCCTACAGTCCATATCTTATGTCTCTAACTCAAACTGATGCTAAATTCCTCCAGCTAACATTAAATTCACCTTTCCTTAGAAGCTGGGAAAAATACTGTAAGCCTTAACAGCAAATAAAGATATGGTGAGCCTTGAAATGTGTCATGGGAAACATCTGGATTGTAACATATTTCCAAATCATTTATAGAACACTGAAAGAGTGTTTCTCAATCTTATTCAGGTGGCTTTGCTGCCTCTGGTTTTCCTCCCCATTATGTCTTTGCCCCATCTCTGCCCCTCTTACCATTCCCTTCAGCAGTTCCATCTCTGTTCCATCAGCTCAGCCCTATTTCAAATTTTTTGCCTCTCTGCAACTTTTCTTCATCAGCCCCCTTCACTTCCCAGATTATGGTTGCTGGGTTTTTTTGTTGATGTTTCCAGATATGCTCTCAAATCCTTGGTAATGAGCCTGCTACAGTTTGATAGCACATGCTGAGGTTTGTGCCTCACCGGCGTTGTGCACCAGAAGGGCTGATTTCTAATACACCTGAAATTCATCCCAAATGCCTGTTTCAAATCTGAAGCTACATGCGATTAGTAGTGTCCCCCAACCCACAGATTTCCTAATCATTTGCAAAGTTTGAAGTGTGGAAGAAGGGCACGGACAGCAGCAGTACTGTGAACACCAAGGCACCCAGTCGGATTGTGTGGCAGAAACCAGACAAGAGTAGAAATTAGGCTGTTGCAAGAAAGTGATATACATAATAAATTAAAGAGGCTGGGCCAAGACAAGGTTTTCAGCATGATACAATGCACATGGGGAGAAACAGCCCTGTCAGCTTGTCTGTCCTTCCAGGATAGCTGGACGCCAGTGAAACACTGACATTTTTGAGAGCTTGTGAATACAAGATACAGCATTTTCACAGGAGCTGGATACAGACTCTGGAATAACTTTCACAAAAGAAAGGAATGTTGTTTAGGTTTGCCACTTCACTAAATATAAGACTCCTATCTTTGCATTAGTTTCTCTTCAGATATGTACTCCTTTCCCCTCTCATTCTCAAGCACACCCAGGCACACAAACAAAAACAAACGAGTTATAAACTAATCAAACTTGTTTTCTTCAGGTTGGAAAAGAAATAATATTTTGATTTCAATTTCCAAATCTTTGGGAGGTGCTTAGATATTATCTATCACAGTGCTTCAAGCTTCTCACTGTAATGCTATCAAGTGGCTCCCAAGCAATTAAAAAGCAACAAACAATTACAAAAATGTTTTCCCATTACTTCTCTCTCCCCTTTCTGCTTATGAACAAAAACAATGAGCAGAATTTTTTACTCTGGGGTAAAACCGTGAGGTTTCTGTGTGTGTGAAGAGCTGTAAAAAGGCTAAATTTATTTTTGGTTTTGGACCTCTAAGATTGAGGTCACTTTTTGTCCCCATAGGAATGAGATATTTTGCCCAAATCTGGTAGAGTTGCAAGCTTCCTCTGTTTGGATAGTTTCACTGTTCCTGGAGGAAGCAACAGGCATAATCAGTGAAGAACTGATGGAGCCTAAATTACTTCAGGTCGATTCCATGGCAATTCTCCGAATAGCAACTTGAAGCCAGGTGTTGAAATCCTGGTCCAGGCTGAAGTTAACATAAAAACAAACAAACAAACAAACAAACCAGCAGCATCAAAATTATTTATACCTCTGATTTACAATTTGTTTGGAAACTACACAAAAAGATTATGTACTCCCAGCAATCTGTGTTGCTGTATCAGTAGCCTATAGCAGTCTTGGTGTTTTCATGGTGCGAACCTTTGTGCTAAAGCTGTCTGATCTCAGAGTCCACTGCTGTATACATCAGTGATTGATTTCCTCAGCATGGATATTTGGGACTTCAGAAGCAGTTCAGGAGTGAAGGAATACAAACACAACAGCGTCTTCAAAGAGGCTGGCAGTATGCAGGAAGCAAGTTCTACATGTGCATATGCTCCTTCCACACACAGAGCAATGGCATTATTTGGGTTCAGCTTTTGCCAGATGTCCTTCCTCTGACGCTGATTTTCCTTACGCATTATAAACAGATAATCCTACTTATATATCCTGTCAAGCAGACAAAGCTGACTATCATTTTTATACTGCTCCTGTTCAAGTTGCCTAATAAATATTTTGGTGGCTCTATAGATAAGGGGCAGTTCCAAGACAACTCTTTCAGGAGGCTCTTTAGGGAGAGGAGGAACATTTGTCTGCTGGAATCCTGTGGTTTCACTGTATCATCCTCTGCTGTGTCTTTGGGAAGGAGGAAAAGAGCCCTGTTACAACAAGCAACTGAAGTTGCATAGTTGGGAGGCTGTGACTGCACTTTGGCAATGTACAGTAGGAGGTAACACCTTCAGTAGCTGTTCCTCATTGCTCTCCGCTGCCTGCGTCACACAGGTACAGAAGGCACACTAAGGAATAGTCCCTAATTTTTACGAACAGCAACATGAAGTAACTTCATACAAAATCGTGACAAGCCAAAGACAGAGCCACTGATGGAGCCCGAGAGCCCTGAGAAACATGAGCCGAGCAGCAAAACAGTGAAAGGCCAATCATGAAAGACCTGAAAACCACCTACTTTTTACATTTGCGGTGATGCACATGCGAGAAATTTTTGGCAAGCCTTCAACTAAAAATAACTCAGAGGAGAGGCACGATCACAGTCAACCACACAGCTCCAAACCCCTCATTGCCCGCGAACAGGTATTTTTCCTTTAAACTCTCATTGTCTGAGGTGACACCGAAGGAGCTCCCACAAAACTTTCCCAGCTGAGGAACACGAGAACTTCCTTCGGGGCGGAGACACGGCGGCGCTTTAACCCGCCCTGTTGATACCCGAAGACGGGCCCACCACCCTTCTGCCCGCCCGGAGGGAGGGAAAAGGACACACGCTCCCCCCCCCCACCCCTTACATGGCCCAGCTCTGCCGGGCCGTGCCCGTCGGCTCCCCCCGCCCTCCCTTCCCTCGGTCCCCCCGAGGCCGCGGGTGCTGAGAGGATGG
>WTSP01008740.1:8578-18878 GCA_025331215.1 Actenoides lindsayi
GCCTTAGTCTAACCCTGATCCCACCTTTGATTTAACACTCTGTCTTTATCTCTTGTGTATTTCTTGCCGTTTCTCACCCCATCGCTACTGCTGCCTGTGACTGCTGTCGTGTTTTTAAGCAATGTGTGAGATCGGTCACATCAACAAAAATAGTAGGGGCTGCCGGGAGCCTTCTCAGCTAGGGAAATTTAAGGAAAACAAACCCTTCTTTGTGTCCATGCACACATCATGATTGTCACGAGTTGTGCGGTAGGCGTGCTAAGGAGATGCTGTCGGTGCTCGGTCCGGCGAGACCCGGCAGTGGGAGGTGCCCGCTGGCCGCGGGCATGAGCCCCTACTGGGTAGCTGCAGAGCCGGGGAGGCAGGGCTGGTTCACTGACTCGAGTTGGACTGGGATCTGTGGACCGAGGAAATAATGGTAGAAATAACATGGAGTTCTTCAAGAACCTTAAAAATAGCAGGTGACTGAATATGTTCTTCACACTGTAAGGGATTGTTGGTTTTGGCTTGAAGTAGACTTGGGAGGCTTTTAGGTCTGTTTTAGCTGTATCGATTCCATCTTCTGTTAGCCTGGGGGAGAAAAGGCTTGTGCTTGTACAGCTGAATATCAGATCTCTGGCTCAGGAAGTGTTAAGTGCATGTGTTTATTACTCTTAATGTTGGTATGTTTTTCATGTCATCAACTAGCCAAAACCCGGGGGAATCTGTAGTTTGTTTCAGCTGCTAGTAATTAATGACAGACAGGTTTATTGCAAAGTTGCCTGCGAAGTTTTGTTCCCACAAGCATGGGCCGAGTGGGGCAAGAAGGGACCCTTTGGTGCTCTGTAGGCTGAAGTCGAGCCTTACGACCCCTCCGCAGACACGCGCGCACACCCCCCTCCCCCACTCCCTTAAAGGGAGTCCCGCAACTCTGCAGCAAGCCCAGCTGCCTCTTGGTCTTGTTGTGCCCTTCTCCTCATACCCATTCCTATGCCTCCCTCCTGAGCAGCGAAGCCCCTCTGGCCCCCAGCCCGCATTGCTCGCATTCCCGAGCTCTGCGTGTGCCGGCGAGCCTGTGCCTGCACACGTGGGGGGCTCGGCTGCTCCTCTGCCCTGGCTGGGAAACCGCTGCCGGTTGTGAAAGCAGCCTGCCTGCGCCCGTCCTCCCGCAGCATCCAGCAGAGCCCTCCTGCCCACATAGCTCGCATTCCTCAGCTGCGTTTCATTTGGGACGGTGTTTTGCTTTGGGGGCTGTTACTGCTTGGTAAAGGAGTTTTCCTCGTAGCTAAATCTTCATGGAAGGGCAGTGATTGGTGTCCCCAAGTTTCAAGAGCAAGTTGAACACGGTTAGTGTGTTTCCTGGAGTGTTTCCAGGACTCTTTGGTGACTGCACAGGTGAGTGAGGTGACAGAGGCCTGCAGCAGTGTGCACAGTCAAGGGGCCAGAGGTTTGGCTGCGCTCGATCTGAAGGGGAGCGGTGGAGGCCTGGAGGAGGCTCAGTGGGTGCTGGTGTCTCTGGGACTATTGTGTAGGGAGGAAGTTTCATTGTAATTCCAGTTAAAAGACCTTTTTTAGCCTCCTCTTCCTCCAAGCAGCTTCCTAATTTGCATCACAAGTGACCCGGGGTTGTCGTCTTAGTCAACTGCAGAAAATAATCTTTCTTCAACTATTTGAGTAGAAATGAGACTATTTATGGGTTGCTTTATGCTTACTGGTGCATTCAAGTACAACTTTTAATTGCAGTGGTTAATACTGTAGTGTACTGCAACGTCTGGTGACAGCCATTCTTGTATCAGCGTTGAGAGAATCTCATTACGAGGAGGACTGTCTGGCCTGTGCTACTGGTGTTGCCTTCAAGAACTAGATGGTTATGTAAGGCCTTTTTCTCCCACACATCCAGTCTTCAGAAACACTGGGCTGATATTCCCCGTGTCTTACTAATGCTCTACCAGATATTCTTTGAGAAAAATAAAAAAAAATTACAATAAAATAATGTATTCATGCACAGCTAGGAGCAAAATAGTGCTGCCACTTTGCAATTTTTCTGTCATCCAACAGCCATTTTGTTTATATATAAAAAAATATAAAGCTTAGTCAAATTGACTTTGGTGGACCTAGAGCATCTTATCGCTTTGATTTCAATGCAGAAGTTGTGAAGCCACAAAGCTGCCACGATATTCCTGCCTTAAGTTTCTGTAAATAGATATGTGAGACGTCCTTGAAAATGTGACCGATGTGTCTATAGGTCAGAAGTATTACATGCTCTGAATCTGCCTTTTCTCTCCTCATTGTATAAATCTTTGTACTTTTGCCTGAAACCCAGAGTAGCACAGAGGCTACAGAAGGGGCCAGAGGAAGGGGTGGAAGTCTGTATTCTGTATTGCCTCAAGACTCCTGGTTTTGTGCTGTGTTGCAAAATTGTAATGTTAATGCTCTTGCTCTGAACACAAAGCCTTTTGTGGCTGGCTAAACATTGGAAAAGTGTTAGGCTCAGGAGTATTTTCTTTTCCTTCCTTCCCCAAGTAAAATCTTCACTTGGACTGATGCTTGAATGCTTAGGTTAGTCTGTTTTTGCCCTGTCAAAATCCAGTGAGGTTTTCTTTGCCAAAACTGAGGTAAGCTGCAGATAATACCTCACATGTGATGAGTTATCTTTCTAATTCCTTTAAGAATTGTGTTCTCTCGCAATGAATTACTCACATAAAAGCACTCGCTAAACCATGTCTAGACTGCAAAGACCTGGATTTGACTGAATCTAATTAAAGCAATGGTGGCTTGCAGGTGAGGATTTAACTGTAGAATGCTGTCCTAACTTTTGCTAGACAGAGACTGGCCTTAACTTAGATGGTTTTGACTTGTCTGCGGAGGCGAATTAAAGTCAGGTAACTGAAATAGTATTTCCCCCCACCTGCCATGCAGTAAGAGTCTGCCCACAGCAGGATGGCTGAACAGCTCATGGAGATGTGGGTTTCAGTATAGTGTTCTGAGAAAAATTGCAATACATTTCTTGCTGGTTTTGGACAATTCAGACAGTAGTTCCAGAGTTACCAGGAAGCTTCTGACTGTACTGTGGAGATGTGAGGCTTCTGAAAATATTCCTGCTAGAAATACTGGAGGTTAAACATGCTCAACACACTCAGCTCTAACTGGTCCATGATGGCTGACCACCCTCCTGACTAAGCTTGTGAGTTGGTTGTCCCATCTGTGCCCATTGCCTCATCTTGACCACTTAAGCCAGGTTGATTACCAGCTGTATTATTGATTAAGAGAGATTAGGGGAGGTCTGGATGTCTAGCACAACTGGTTTCTCCCAGCTCTGAACAAGTTACTGAAGTTGTGGCATGGCCTGTGGGAGATGTTTGGAAGAGTTTTTATTGCAGTACAGAAAAGCACGATGTAATTCCTGGCTTCTGGTAATTTTACCTCGTGGCCTTGAACATTTGCCCAGACGTGTCTGTGAAGCATCTTGCATCTCGGCTGTTCTCATGCTTTTGCTATTCCTCTGTCTCTGCTCTCCGGACTCCTTTTATTTCCTGTAACTTTTCTATCTAGTGCATGCTTTGTTTACTGCCCATCAAATTGTGCCTGCTCCTCCTCTTTCAACCTACCCCTGAATGCTTGCTCTGTTTATTCAAAGTCTCTAAGGCAATGCAGAAAAGGGGGGTAACAAGAAGAAAATAGAAGAAATAAAAGGGAGATGTGAAAGAGCTGTCCCTGGCAGAATTCAGGCTCCTCTGCCTAATCTGACAAGTAAAACTTTTTCTTGAGAAACTGTCCTTCCCTTCACATTTTCATCCTGTCCTCAGATTTCTGCTAGTTTTGAACTTTGTCTCAAGGGGCTGTTGCAGGAGGAGAAGTGTTGAGCCCGCCATGCAGTTAGTTCCTTTTCTCCTCATTGCAGGTAGGGGAGAGAAAAACCCCTGCATCTGCCTCTCACTGTAACACAGCAGCAGCGGGCAACTACTGTGACTTTTCAGGCTGCTGCAGTCAGATGATGGTCAGTGCTGATGATGAAGATGGAATTACGGGTAAAGAAGGCTCTTAGTTATCTTTCTTATAATGAAAAAGGGATAATATTTGTCTTTCTAGACTCTGATCTCAAAAGTCTTCACTATCTCCATCCATTTCCTTGATGGTTTCTTGAAAAAATAATTTTAAGTCATGGTTTAATATTTGTCTGAAGGGAGGAGACCCTTCTTACTTTCACCTTGCCAGCTATCTGGAGTGACAGCAGTTGCATGGAAGGCTGGATGTTTTTGGTTTTTTTGTAGGTGAGTTTCTCTTCTGTGTCTCTTGCATTCATCAGGCCTGTTCATAATGGAAGTTGCAGGTCATTGAGGTATTTTAACTTCTGACCTAATACCATGTGAGTGTTTTCTCAGCTCTTGGCCAGTTTGCTCAATTCCCTGTTTGGTCAGTAGCTGTGGGAGCTGCTGGGAGCTTGGCTGGTGATGGGCTGGTCTTGGCTCCAGGTTGCATGCAGAGCTGGCTCGTTGCTGGTATTAGCCTTGTCTGCTGACTGATGTGACTGGTGGGTTGAGCAGGAGGCTGCAGAGTTAAAATACTGTTGGTGCTCTCAGTCCATGGTCAGGGCTGGATGGCAAAATCAGGCTTATGGTGGGAGAAGGGTGGTGTGGGAGCATGCCTTGCACTGGAGAAGGAAAGCAGGCTGAGCCTGTGGTGGAGGCTGCCTGCTGCAGAACTGTACTGTCCTTGTACCTGCATATCCTTACATTTGCTGATGTGTAATTGTAAACAGCCATTTCCTACTTTCTTCTTTACACATCTTCCTTCAGTGTTCCTTTTAACCCTAACCTTTCCTTCAAGTTGCTTGTTACTTCTAATTCCAGTTTAATGACTTTTTGTATCTGGGGATTGTACAGTATTTGCATCACAACAGAGCCCCATCAGAGACTGGAGTAGTGTCAGCTTTGGATCTGGCACTAGGTAGTTCAAAGCTTCAGGCATGAGTTTTATCAAGTTGATCCCTTTGTCCTGCTAAGTTTGAAGACCGCGGATCCAGTTGCATCTAGGCAGGTGGGACTTCAAGCAGCACATTTGAGAGTTGCCAGGCCACCAAAACCTGTTTCAGTGAGAGATAATGGAATGGTAACAAGACTGGCATGAGAAGAATTTTCAGGAGTTCAGTTTTGTGTCACTTGTTTATTAACTTATTTTTACTACATCAAGAGCATCTCAAGGGTTAGACAGTCCCTTCTTTTTGTCTTGTCTGTTATGGCCTGTTCATTCAATGAGGTTTGTACAATCAGTTTTTCAAAGCCAGGTAATAACACATAAGCTAAAATGAGGATGTAGACTGGAAGATACTGCTTAGTCTTATGGACTGTTTCTTTCAACACCTTGAATTAATAATGTTTTTTTAATTAAGCATTCATAATACCAGAACTATGTTGCAAGTTATACTTCTAATCTGCTTCTCCCCCAGGTGGCATTTGTTTTTAATTGGCAAGTGCTATGTTTGCTAGTAGAAATACTGGAAAATATGAATATATCTATTCTGAGAGGAACATCTGAAGAAGGATGTTGAAAGCAGTCTGCTAGCATCAGAGGTTTTGTGGTTGTTTTTTTTTAAGTTTGTAAGCGTGTGAATGCTTAATTTTAAACAAGACAAAAGGAGATGGCCATTAAACCTCAGTGCTGCCTGCACCTTTCCCAGCTGCTGTCTCAGATCTTTGTTAAGCTGAGTTCTTGTTTCTCTCTCTCAGGCCCAAAGGTCACAAAGGGGTCATTGCATTTGGAGATCTGTCAGTGTCTAAACATCCTTTGGAGAGCAAAGCAAAGAAAAAACATCTCCTCTCACCCCCCTAGCTGTAGTACATTCAGCTGGTTTTTGTGTACTTGAGTGCTGTCAAAGTGTCCTGCAACTGCTTTCCTGTTCATGAGTTTTGATGGATCTTTGTTCTGTCAGCCTGCATCAGATAGGTAGCAAGAGAAGGAATCACTTCTCCAGAAGGAACTTCTCACATGCTGTGAATGCAAATGGACCATTTGCTACCCTCCCACCACCTAAATCTTTACTTTCTGGTTGTGTAGGCTTTAGTGCCAGCTCACAACTCAAGGGTGACAGCTGGTTTGTGTCCAAAGTCCTTTGTGTTGTTTCAACTTGAATCAGGAAATGATTTGTCAGAGTCAAAGTGCTCTTGGGTGAATTAACTTTTTTTTGCCAAACTGCAGGTTTGATGCAGATGTAAATACCATCTGATATTTATAGGGACTACCAGTGCTCCTCGCACAGGAGTGATTTCTGGCAATCACCCAAATCATATCAGGTTGGCATGACTGATTTCACAGAGTAGCCTGCATGGGCTTTAGAGATTCCCTTTGGAAATAAGACCAGACGTGCCAGTAGTTGCATGCAGGTGGACCTTCTAGCTGCTAAAATCTGTTGTTAAAGCTCTTAAACCAGCAAACAAGCTTCCAGTGTTGGCAGCAGCTCACCTCTTTGCCTCCCCTTCTGCCTCTGTTTCTGAAAGACAGTTGCATGTCACTTGGCACTGCCTCAGCCTTTGGGGGCTTTGTGATGTTGTGAAGATGTGCCTTCACCCCTGCTCTGATCACTGGCTTGCGCCAGCGGCAAGGCTTGGGAGCACTCATTGTGCAATGCACATGTGGTAGGATGAGGCCCCTGGGCAGGACTTTGCAGTGCACACAACGTGTGTGTGCACGTTTCGAAATATTTTATTGGAAATACCACACCACCATGGAAGAAGAGTGAGAGAAGGGGTTGGATGCCGAGCTTGGGATTCCCTGTTTACCTGGGAGGCAGGTAGGATGTTACTGTAGGGGCAGGTGTGTGCATGCTTGTCCAGGTGGCAGTGATGGTGGGGAGAAGTGTGAGCTGCAGGCACAGATGGAGATGGTCTTTAGTTAGAGGCTGTGAGAAAATGAAGATGAATGAGGTTGTGTTGTTTCCTGAGGGGAAGGTGTGGTGATGGGTCAGGGTGGAAGGCTGGGGCTGGATAACATCATCTTACAGTAGCTATTACAGCAAGGCTTTCTGGGGAGTGCAGCCTTTTGTCAGTGCCAGAACATAATTCTGGATGACTATCAAGACAGCAGTCCCAGTATTTATTAGGAATGACATCTTGTCTTCAATAGGTAGGAAAAGGGTGAATTTTTTTTAATACATAGTGAAATACACCCAAAAGTGAAGTACCTGTTTTGTTGTTTGGGTTTTTTTTTGTGATCTGTGAGCTGAAGCACCATATTTGTCAGTCACCCTAAAGTAAGTGCATACATGACACACACACACACCCCCCCCCCCACACCTTTCTGGGCAGGAGGGCCAGGCCCGGCTCTGCAGAAGCAAACAGGTGATACACTGAATGGAGGGAGGTTCAGCTGTCTGTCTACCATCTGCCAATATCTGTCAGGTATCTGCAGGTACCTGAGCAGGCAGAGCCTTCCCCTGACAGGACATCTCTTCTTGACTTGCAGCTTAATCTCTTCATGCATGCCAATCTGGGATGGCAGCAGGAGCACAGCACTGCTCTGCTACTTGCAGGGCCTTGGGGGATGTGAAAGGCTTGTACTTTCAGGACTTCGTAGTTGGAATCAGGTGGGGTTTGCATGCTGGAGAGGGGGGAAAAGATTACTGGTACATGGTAAACGCTGGCCTATTGAGTTAGTATTTGTCTGGTACACTAAGAACAAAGTTGTAAGAAAGGGATGGTGTCAGGGTGTCTGACTGATAGGAGCAGAGTTGAATTGAGGCACACAGAAAAGGCTTGAAGTGAGCTGTTAATCAGTAACAAATGGAGTCATCCTGCAACAGCTTGTGATGCTAAATAGAGGTGTACACAGTATAAAAGGAAGGAATGTGCATAAGTGTGTGTATTCCAAGTAGGGAAGGATTTGCCTTCACTTTTACACTCAAAAAAAAAAAAAAAGGCATTTTATTGCTTTTGAGAAGTAGGGACAGGGTTTAGTAGGAAATGTGTCCCTATGCATTTTGTTCTTTGTCCCATTGTTCACATCTGATAGCATTGGTATGAAGTGCTCAGTGATCACCCAGAGGATCACTGTGTTATTCCTGCTTACTCAGTTTGGGTTGTGGTCAGTGGTATTCCTGACCCAGCCCATCTGCATCTTCGGGATCCCCATGCCAACCTCCTCCATACTACCTGTCCAGAGAAGGGCTTGAAGCCAGTCAGCTCATCAGAGGAGCTTGTACAAGGGAACTAATTAACCTACTATGGTGTGTCCTACAGTGGAGGATTTCTGATTTAACAAGAAAAAACAAAACAAAACCAAAACAACAATAACAAACAACACCACACAAAAAACCCAAACCAACCAAACAAGAAAAACACAACAAAAAAACCCAACCAAACACAAAAAAAACCCCAACAAAGCACAGTTTTCCCATTGTTTGTCCAGAGCAAAATCTCTTATGTTTAAGAAAGTATCTGGTCCTTGACATTTCCATTCTTTTGCTGGCGGTGTTGAATTGCACACCTGAGTTTGAAATGCAGGTATCTTCAGATTCAAACCAAGTAAAACATTCTTGCTTCTCAGATTTCAGTCAAGTTTGTGTACTGTGGTAATTCCAGAAACTGTAATCCTTTTTTTCAGAGAAAAATGTGTGGCTGAGTTTGGTGGGTGAGTAGAAAGAAAAGCAGTTTCAGGATGGTGACAAAAGGATGAAAAATTGGTGTGAGAAAACACAGCTGGCTAGGCTGCACATCTGCTGTGCATTCAAAATGCACTCTGTGTGCCCAGGAGATGGTTAACACAGTAAAATACCTCTCCATTCCCTGTGTTTGTCCAGTTGGCCTGTTACCCACTTGTACCCATGCAGTGTGAAGAGGTGTTCTTAGTGCTCCCACTGTGCCCTATGTAGAAGCAGGCAGTGAAACAGAATAGTGCTGTGAGCATTTAAACATAACTGGAGAAGAGTGATGAGATTATGGCTGCTTTGGGTGTGTTGCACAACTTCATAGCTTGTCCTGCCTTAGCAAAAACCCCAAAGACTAATTTAAATACATGCTTTGTGCCCTAGCTACAACAAGGGACATTACAGCCACAGAGTGAGAAGGATGAAGGTTGTTTGGATTATCGAGTCTTTGTGTTTGCAGGTGGATTCATTCTTCAGAGTTTTAATGACTGTGATGTCCCTTTGGCACTCTGAAGGGACATCAAAAACTGAATTGCAGGTGTTTCAGATGATAATTGTCTTATGGCTTTATCTGCCTCCTGACAGCCAGAAGTTTAACTCTTACTGTTGGACCTTCTCTTGCTTGTATTGTGATAGTACTAACAAAGCAGCCTTGCTAGGCAAACACACTATTGCTAGTCACATAAAGCCCAAGATCCTCAGTGTTAAAGTGTGCTGAAATATCTTTGTGGGCTCCACTGGTGTTTTTACATTATTCTTTTCCTTCCCTTCTCTTTTCCTTTTTTTCCCCTCTCTTGTCTTAGTGCTATTTCCGAAGCACTTTTTAAAGTCTTATGTAGGTTAATGGAGCACCTAAAACAATGGAGTCCTGCTTCCTTAGCTTTAAAGTGCTTTAGCTGTACCTGCCTTAAACTGTCCTGTCACCTGCAATCTGCATTCTGGTCCTGCCCTTACAGCAAGACTTATCTACTCTGTTGCACCTTATTCAGAGGTAATTTATTTCAGGGAAACTTGTTCACCTAAGAGATGATGCGTGTTCCTTGTGTAAAGTCATCCTTCTGAAAGCATCTCCTTCTCGGGAGACTTTAAAGACCTGTCTGGATGCATTTCTGCATGATCTGCTCTAGTGTCGTCCTGCTCTGGCAGGGGGGTTGGACTCAATGTTATGTTCAGAGGTCCCTTCCAACCCCTAACATTCTGTGATTCTGTGGCATGCTGACCTTTCATCAAAATCACTGTGTAAAGTTGGTGCTCTGAAAAGTAATCAGCCTTAAAATAATGTCAGCAACAGTGGTGCTGCTTTTCTTTCATCTTTTCTTGCTGCTGACAGGGAAAATATTATACACTGATCTTGTGAGATGATTGTCTCTTAATAATGATTTTTCAGAATGAATCAAGCCTCTTTCTTAAAAATGCTATCAAGTGCCTGTTCCTGGATAAGCAGGTGCTTTGCACCTGGAAGCTTTGCAGTGCCTGGGTGAGGAGGAATTAATTAGCAGCTTTCTTACTAGCTGGTGTCCTCTTTCACTCTTCTCACATTGCAAAGAGTAAGAATTAGGAGTCAAAACTCATCTGATGATCTCTTAATGACTGGATGATGGCCGCCTGTCCTGGTTTGAGTGAGAACAGAACTAATTCTGTTCAGTGATTTTACTTTTCAGCTCAGTTCTTCTCACTAACTGC
>WTSP01008741.1:0-15141 GCA_025331215.1 Actenoides lindsayi
GGGTGTAGGGGAGGTGGGCGTGCCGTTGTTGTGTTTTGTGTGGCTGGTTTTTTTTTTTTTTTTTTTTGGTTTTTTTTTTTTTTTTTTTTTTTTTTTTTTCCGAGGAGGCTGCTGCAGGGTTGCCTGGCATGAATGAGATCAGTTTTCAGGGTTTTTCCAGGGTGACATTTACTCTGTCTGTCTGAGCAGGGACTGTCTCTATTTAGCTGATATGTTTGAGCTAATCCAATTATTTTCAGACTGCTGCACGCGACAGTTGCATTGTTTATCCAGCGCCAGGAACTTTAATAGAGTCCGGATGCGGTTAGAGTGACAAAAAAACCCAGACCTGTATGTTTTGTACATGAAAGCAGGAGAGAGAGAGAGAGATGGAGTGAAACAAAAGAGAGGGACAGAGACTCAAACAGCCCCGGAGCGGCTGCCCCGTTTAACCGGAGGGGAACAAAACGACCTGGGTATTAACGGGAGCGGCTCCCCCGCCTGGCCCTGGTCCGGACCGGGCTAGGGACCGGTTTATTCTCGGCCCCGGTACAAGCCGAGCGGTGCTGTCCAGCCCCGGCCGCCCGCAGCTCCCGCAGGGGCACCGGCTGCGCGGTATTTTCAAACCGTTTTGCCCGCCCCCCACCCCCCCTGCCTCTTGTTTTCCTTTTGCCACTTTCTGTTACTTTACCTTCTAGAGAGACAGCTGCGGTTCGTGATAAACCAACCCCAGCAGCAACACCTTTTTTTTTTATTATTTATTTATTCTATTTTTCTTACTTTTCAAAGTTGATTTTAGCAAGCTGGGAAGCTCGCAGACAAAGAAGGGTGCTGCTGGAGGGAAAGGAGGGAGGGGGTGTTTTTGCAGGATGAAAGAGGGAGAAACGGCTGCAAATGTGTGTTTGTTTTTTCTCTCTCTCTTTTTTTTTTTTTTTTTTTTGGGGTGTGTGTGAAAGGAGAAGGGTTTAGTGCAAAGGCTCTGGATAAACGGTTACCGTTTGTGGTTAGGGTGCGGATGCCTCTTACTCGAATGATGGGACAGTGAGGAGCTGTCTCTGGGTTGAGTTAGCTCTGCTCTGGTCGGCTGAGGTCTTTCTGCTGCTCTCAGACGGGCCAGAAGTGTCATTAGGTGCAAGAAACACACACACACACACACACCCCCAACAAACCAAACACCTGACAGAAACCCACTCAACCCTCTGAAAGTATCTGAGAGGCATGCCCACATCCCCCCCACCTCCCCTCCCAGTTCCCTCCTCCAAGCTGGGAGCTGGTGGGCTGGGAGAGATGCCCCCCAATAACCAAGGAGAGAATAGAGAAGTGCCAAAAAGGATAAAGAGGGAAAGACCTTGATCAGGACTCAGGCAGGCTCCGGGGCTGTTTGGGATTCCAAATATCAGGGCTGGACCATCAGGCTACAGATGCAGTGGGGAAGCCAGGGGGGTTTCTACAGGCTGGATGGTGGAGGATTAATTGTAAATTAATCGATAGCAGATATTGGCAGAGTGGTTGTGTGTTGATCTGGGCTGGGGAGATGTTTTGGTTGTTAATCTGTGACTATTTTGGGGGTCCTTGAAGTGGTTTGACCTGAGGCCAAAGGAAGAGCCCCTTAGGCTCATGCACCCCCTTGGGACCTGGGACAGTGCTCAAGGACCTTGGGGTCCTCATACACATTAGAAAGGGGGCCATGGACTTAAATTTGATATCCATGCATCTTGGTGGGGGGAGAGTTGGAAGCTTCTTGCATAGCCTGACAGGGTTTGTCTGGTCCGTATGGCAACATGGGCCTTTGTGGGCTGTAGAAGCCCTTAATCCAGAGGTGAGGGGTATTTGTCAGCCTTGACCAAAGCAGGGTCCTTCAGGAGAGGTGAGAACTTCTCCGGGGAGCCCCTCAAACTACCATGGGATTTGGGCTGTCATCACTTTCCTGCTGCTGGGACGGAGGCCTGATGTTGCCTGTGGGGGTGGTGCTGGGGTGGAGGACAGAGCCAGGCCCCACCAGACTCCCCCCAGACTGGGCCAGGGATACTGCTGAACCATGGCCTTGGACCCTTCCTTGAGCTTGGAGAGGACTGGCTGGGTCTGTTTGGAAGGTTGCTCTTTTTATTGGGGGGGGGGGGGGGGGCTTTCCCCAGCCCCCTTTACCTCTGCTTTCCCTAAGTGAACAATGTGCTCTCTTGTTTCCAGAAGGCAGGGAGTGTGTAAATTGTGGGGCTACCTCAACCCCTCTGTGGAGAAGAGATGGCACCGGGCACTATTTGTGTAATGCCTGTGGACTCTATCACAAAATGAACGGGCAGAACCGGCCCCTGATCAAACCCAAGAGAAGGCTGGTGAGTCTCCTTTTTTATTTCTTCTTTTCCTTCTTCTGCAACTGTTGCTTCTTGTCTGCAACTCAGGGTGGACAAGGAAGCTCAGCCAGCTCTGAAATCTGGTCCCACTGTGTCAGAGGGCTGGGAGGGTGGGGATGCTTGGAGAGATGCTCCCAGCTGCTGTGGGTCTCAGTTGTCTGATACTCTTACAAACTGCCAAACAGGTTGAAAAATCAGGATCCAGGGCTTCTTGCAAACCAGAACTACATTTTCTCCCAGGTCACAATGGGGTAGATACCTCTGTACTGCTTCTGGATGGCGACCAAAGGACTCTTTGGTCTTTCCAGAGGCTAAAGGCAGAGTAACAATTTTGTAGTGATGAAAGAGATTATCAGGAGAACAGGATTTTTCCTGGGCTCTCCACACTGCTGTCCTCCCTTTCACAAGTGTGTCTCCATCCCCCTTGAGTGATGGTGTTGTGGAGGGGGGACCAAAACTGGGTTCTGGATGCCACTGGGGCATCGGCTGAATCTTGGTCCTGCAAAGCGATTGGGTGACGGACCTGGTGCCACTTGAAATTGGTGTGGTCATTTGTACCTGAGCCACGCGAGTTTCGAATTGTGTCATTCCCCTCTGAGTTGGTGTGAGAGAGGACGCAAGGTAGGGGATGGCAAAGCCCAGTGAGTGGGCAAAGCTGAGTGTGTGCCCGGGTGCCACAGAAGTTGGAGGAAGACGAAATACATGGGTAAATATTTGAAATAATAGTTGCAAGCCTTGCGACCGTACTATGTACAGGCAGTACTTTACAGCATCCCCAGCTGTATGGGGATTTACCAATTTCCTCGGAAGCCACAAAAAGGTCTGGAAGCTGTGGGCATGGCTAATAAATGCGTTGAAGTATATTTGGCAAATAATCAGACAAACCACAAAGGGAAAAAAATATATTAAGCAGAGGGGAAAAAATACGTTCCCTCCTTGGGAAGTTATTGAATGTTTCAAATTGAGGCATGTTTGATTAAGTTACGATTAAAGACGCGGACGGGCTCCTGGAGGCTGCTCAAAATGTTGAGGAAAAGGGACTCAGTGTGGAGTTTCTGAGCTGATGGGTGGATCTGGCCAGTTATGGGAGATTTGTGTCCGGCATGGCTGGATTCTGCAGGCAGGTTAGGTGTGGTTCATTTGCCTCGTGTTCCAGATGCTCACAGCCTTGGTCTGGCAACTCTTAGGTGCAGATTTGGCTTCCTCACCTATGAGATGCCCACAAAATCGGACCGGCTTTATTCCCCTGGGAGCTTGGAATTGTTTGTAGGATATGGCCTCAGGAAGGGTTCTGCTGCAAGGGGCAGCGGCATCAGCTTTTCCTGGCCGTGCAGGTTCTGGGGAAGATGTGGGTTTGCTCCTCTACCCCCAGACTTCTGGCGGGAGAAACATCTCTCTGCATTCCTATACGGGCTTTTCCCATATAGGAAAATGTTGACCTCTCTCATCTTTCATAGCCTTGTTAGAAAAAAGGAAAAGCTTTCTAGGGAGGGAAGTGCAGGCTGGGATTATAATTTTTTTAGGCAGCTCTCTTGTTTTCTTCTCCTGCCCCCAGCCCTTCTGTCTTAAATACACAGCCTTCGTTTTCTCTCTCCTTTTTTTTTTTTTTCTTCCCCCCCCCCGCCTCGTTCTCTCTTTATGTGTAAAGTTAACTTCCTAGGAAAAATCTGCCGGATATCTGAGCCCTGGAGATAACTCTTAAACAACAGCTCCGTTTCCCCAGCCCAAAACACACAGGAGCTTGAGCATATCCAAACAAGCGGAGGGGGAGGCAGAATAGGAAAGCGGCTGGGAAGGGGGGGGAGAGCTTTCAAAAAGTGTCTGATGGAACCACAAAAGAATGTCCCGAGTCACCCTCAGACCAGCACATGTAAAATGAACTATATAAATAAATACATTGTAAAAGGTCATTCTTGGGGGAAAAAAAAAAAATAAGTGAAAGAAAGAAAGAAAAAAAGTAAAGAGAGAGACATTGTGTTGCATAATCACTCCAATATTGGGCATTTTAGTTAAAGTTACAAAAAGTTCATGTTCTTTGAATGCGGCTGTTGCTAAATGGGAAGTTTTTCTTTTTCTTTTTTTTTTTCTTCCCAGCACAGCCTGTGGAAAAAAAAAAAAAAAGAAATATTTCTGCTACTGTTTGCATCTATATTTATTTCCCTTGCTAAAAAAATAATTAATAGAAATCATAAGACATCAAAGCTGGGCCCGCGTTTGCATTTTGTGTGCGTAGATGTAGCTGTGTGTGTGTGTTTGTGGCTTGACTTGATCTTTCCTGGCTTGTGAAGGCGAGCGGGCTGGGGAAGGCAGCCTTTGGATGGAGGCTCAGCGTGGGGATCCAGCGCGCGTTCCTCTCCCTCTGCCACAAGTTTCCTGTGTGACCTTGGGCTGGTTTTGTAGGCTCTGATCCCAGGCATGCTGAAACTAATGAAAGGACACTGATGGGTTGGAGAGAGAAGACAAATAAGTCCTTAGATGCTGAGAACCCAGCCCAAGCCTTATTACATTCAATGGGCACCTTTGTAAGGGCTTCCTTTAGGGGAGAAGGATGTAGCCTTCCTGGCCAAGAGGACTCGTCTCTGCTTCGTCCTGGGGGAAAGGTGGAAGATCTGGAGATATTTACAGGGGGATCAGGAATGGCCAGGTGGTACCACACTTCTGCTCTTCTTGAAAGGTCCACTGGAGACTGTTTCTGTCACTGATGTTGCTAAGATAAAATAATCCTTTGAGTTTTCTTCCTTTCCCTGCCTGTGTGGATACAGAGCTCTCCGTTACCACGTTCAGCCGTGGTCGTTTAGTAGCCAGTTTCTCACAAGGCCCATGCACGTGCAGTCTTATTTTAGGAAGCTGATGCTCGCAGTTTTGTGCGTACCCCATGTACATCCAGACGCTGAAAATGCCCCTTAATTAAGCATCTTTATCAGTGCTTGGTTCCTCCTACACCATCTTCACTTTCCCTGTTAGTGAGCACATGCAGCTGGGGCATGGGGTCTGGTCCTACGGATGATATGGGGCACCTTACTACTCATCCCATTACTTACACGGCTGGGCTCAGGTTGGTGATTAGCGTCAGTGGATGCCATTGCTGGGAGCTTTTACAACAGTGTTATTATTCATTGTTTCCTGCCCACTGACGGTGTCTCCAGTTGGTACAGTATAAAAGGTACAGTCCGGGACTGAAAGAACACAGGGTTTAAAATATTTAGCTAATGACGTTGAGTTTTTGTAGGGGGAACATGGCAGATGGAAAAAGTTTGAGAGAAGACGGTGGATGTTGTGATTTATTCGTTTATTTAATGTCAGAGTTTGTTTGAAGGTAGTGAGGTGGTAACCAGGCATGGCTTTTAAACGCGCTTACTTTAAGAAATTACAGCGAGAGCTGTGTAGAAACCCCAAATATCTTCAAAGGGGATGTTTCCCTTGTGTGGGCTGAGTCAAATATCACTGGTTTTTAGAAATTTCCTTAGGCTTGATTTTTGGGTCTGATAAGGGCAAAACTGCCACTGAGAGACTCAATCCAGCCTCGGAGCCACCCGTGCCGGCCGAGGGAAGCTGGGGGGGCAGAGACCTGCAGACTCATCCCATGGGTCTTGGTGGGAACCCAGCTCTGCAAAATGTTGTGTCCGTTCTGCATTTGGCACATGCATATCAAGCTGGTGATTTTGATGGGAACCGAATTTTGGGCCACGGCTTGGTCTGGAAGAGGACAGAGCCAAGACGTGTGCGCGCGCATCTGTTGGGGGTTCTGCCATTTGTGGTGGGATGTTTCAGCTTCTGCCGGCACTGGGATTTTTGCAACCAAAGACCTGTTTGCCATTCCCAGCTCTTGCTTGTCATCAGCATGGAGAAGTCAGCTAGAGACCTTATCGGGCTTGAGATCGGCTTGTTTCGGCATGGTTTATGGTCAGGCAAAATCGAACTGTCCCCACGGGCAGCCGGTGGGAGCCCCTTGCTGTCAGATCAGGCTCTCTGTGATGCTTCCTAATGCTCGTGGGCATCATATTATTTATTTTCTTTAGAGAGTCCTTTTTTGTCTAATTAAAAAAAAACAAAACCAAAACCCTACTCTATCTAAAACAAAACCAACCCGTCCTCTCTCCACCTACGCCACATTCAATTATGATTAAAATTGCAACATGACCTAACAAGAGTTGGTATTAACGCTAGTGCTGTGCCAGTGTCCATGTTTGCATTTTGGGTTTGCTGTACGGTATCCAAAAATGCAGTATTTCTTTATTTTTTATTTCTTTTTTTAAGGTTGGATGCGCTACAGTGTGCGGCTGTGTGGGGTGAGGGGTAAATTTGAAACAGTAAGAGCACAAAAGAGAGCATTAAAGGCTCAGTTCTGCAAGGTGCCAAGCATTGCTATGATCTGGCAAATCGCTTAAGCACATGTTTTAACTTTAAGCACATGAGCAGTCCCATTGAAAGCAGCGCATCAGGATGAAATCAGAGCTCTGGGACTGTGTCATATTGATGAAGAAGAGATAGGATGGGGATCTAAAGGTCTTTTTTTTCAGGAGCTGTAGGCACTTGCGCACATG
This sequence comes from Actenoides lindsayi, assembly GCA_025331215.1. NCBI lineage: Eukaryota > Metazoa > Chordata > Aves > Coraciiformes > Alcedinidae > Actenoides > Actenoides lindsayi. The sequence goes on from WTSP01008741.1 coordinate 6,875, forward strand.
CAACCGTGCATAGGAGTTTGCAGTCCTTTTCTTCCTTCAGCTGCAGAAGGACAATTGGTTTGCTGAAGTTCATTTTTAAACAATAAGCACGAATTCATGCACGTGAAAGAGGAGCAACCTGGCAAAATTCGGCTTTGTTAAATCACTATTGCAGCCCACAAAAAAAGCTTCTTTATATACTTTGACACTTAGACTTCTTTTTCTTGTTCCTCCCCTCTTATGAAATGGTAAATTCTTCTTTCAGGCTCATTACCAATCCTTAAATAAACATGAAGGTTTAGGCTGCAAAACAGTGTAATTAAAAAGTTGGGATTCTCGCTCTTTGCCACAGTGTTATTTCCGATCTGGAGCCGTATCCTTTGAAGCTGAGCTGAATTGACGGGACCGGGCTGTGCTTGCGGTTGGACCCGGCAAGCAGCTGCCCACCAAGCTCGGTGTGGGTCTCACCTGGTGCTTGCTGGAGCCAGTGTGACTCATGCCGTTGACTCCAGCAATTGCTGGTTCAGGCCCTGACTGCAGAATTAGACCCCTGGGGGGTCTGAGAGAATTAAGATGGAAAGACATGTTGGCATTTAAATAATATTTTCCCCTCTGGAATGGGTTGTGCCAGTGCTGCTAATTTTGATGAGTTCTATCAGAGGTTTAGCACTCACTTTTAGGATGCCCTTTGGCACCTGATTCAGTTCATATATAATTTGGGATTAAAGTACCTCAGGATTTTTTTTTTTTTCCCAGAATTATTATTTGTTCTCGCAAGCCAGTTTCTAGAGGCCTCTGCCGATGTGCGTCAGGCTTGCAGGGTTGATGTTTCCTTTCTCAGCAATTTTGCTGATTATTATTATTAATAATAATGATTTTTTAATTATTTTTTTTTTTTAACACGGGTGCTTTTCTCTCCTTCTCCTCCCCTGTCTCTCCCCCTCCTTCCCACAGTCTGCAGCCAGGAGGGCGGGCACGTCCTGCGCGAACTGTCAGACCACCACTACCACCCTGTGGAGGAGAAATGCCAACGGCGATCCCGTCTGTAACGCCTGCGGGCTCTACTACAAGCTGCACAATGTAAGTGTGACTGTTACACTCTATAACAGGGCCTCAGTTTCGCTGCTCGATGGTCCAAAAGCTTCGTTGACTTAAGGATTTCCAGTCTCAGGTGATGCTGAGACCTCCTTTTATCCCTTTGGGGAGGTTTGGGTTGGAGTGATGAGTTGGCATCCCCCTTAAATGTAGCCAATCCAACTTGGGGAGGTATAAAACAGGGCTGTCCATAGGTAATGTTAGAGCTTTCCCATACCTGAGCCAAGAAAGGAGGGGTGGATCAACACAGAGAGACATTATCCACTGCTGATTGGGCTCAGAGCATTGGAAAAGACAACACGCCGTCCTGCAAGTCGATACCCCTCTACGCGTAGCTTTGTTCCTCCAGCAAATACAAACTCTGGAAAAAAAGGAAAATGTGCCAGCATCTATTTAGATCTTTCCTGGATTTGTGGTTACCTTTGTCCTATCCCTTCACCCATCCCCAAAGATGATTTATTTAGGTCTTGTGCTTGCCCTTATTGACTCAAGTGATTCCTAAACCAAAAAGGACTTGATTTAGTTAGTGGGTTGCAGAATATGCTCAACTATGTGATGTGAATTTTAAAGCATCTGTCATGGAAGGGAAGGAAAAATGAAATGAAATGGCTGGTAGATTTAATCTAATATCTCCATGCCAAGCCAGCTTGCAGGAATCGGGGATATGTGCCCCAGGGAAAGCGCGAAAGGGATCTGAAAAGTCTTCTGCTGAATAATACTGCTAATAAGGGAGTCTTAAGGCTACTCCTGTTACTCTCATTCCACATGTGGCATTAGAATAAATATTATGTCAGAAGAAGGAAAAGACTTTCAATTTGTCTGCTTTGATATCACTTTTTCTTTTCTTTTTTTTTTTTTTTTTGTCCCCTTAGTGGTCATTTGCTTTATGTTTGACTTAGAAATCTCGGGCTATGCTTTGCCCTCATGTCTACCCATGCAAACACATCAAAGACAGATTGGGTTTCACAGGGCACCCAACCCTTGTGGTGTCTCAGTCCTTTCCATTTGTTATTTCAAGCTCTTTGGTTTCTTGGGATGAGTAAACAAGTTTGGATTAAGTAGAAAAAAAAACAACAAACCAACAACGAGGCTAATTTTTCACCTGTTTCCTGAGAGGCATCTCTCTTGGAAAAAAGGAAAATGTGTTTATCCTTTAGTGGGCAGACACCACAGCATGTTTTGAGTCCAATGTAGCAAGCAAAGCTTGTCATCAAACTCTCAGTGTGATCACTGTAAACAAAGGGGTTGGACACGGAGTGAAAGCTCTCCAAGTATCAGGAGAAAATATTCTGTTTGCTATTTCCATGGCAAGAAGGAAACAAGGTCAGGCAGCTTCACTGGAGAAGTGAATGCTTGTGTTATGTTTTCATTTTGTCCTTGTAGTCGGTAGGACTTAAATCACATAGCTTGGGAGACCTACCGGGAGATCCATACCTCATCTGCTCCCCCTGTACCCCAGCAAAGCCTGTTAAAGAAAACAGGTTTTTCTCAGGTGCCATTGGTTGGATCTGACAGATATGCCTGTGTTTGGATGAGATGACTTGTACCCTTTAAGATGGTGCCTTTTCTTCCCGTGACTACAAAAGTTGGCAGGGTGTGTTCAGATGTGTCTACCTGTATTGTAGACATCTGCCTAGAGAAATCCCTGGCTAAGGTGTCTAGGGTGGTGCCTGGGTGCCGAGGTTCTCCAGAAATGTACCTGCAAGGGCACATCCTTTTCTTTTTCACACCGTGTGCCTAGTTGGCCTGAACTGACCCCCAGATCCACTGTTTAGGGAAACTCCGATCCAGCTGTGAAATCTGTGACATGGGGCAGGCCTTGAGCACATTGGAACCGTTTTCATATTCATTAAAAACACTGACAGCTGTTTAAAACTCAGCACAGCTACTTACCCAAGTCAAGTAGTATCTTGCCTTACGAGCAGCTCCATTAATGGGACCTGCTTAAAGGAAACCCTAGAGGACTGAGATACCGCGTGCAGCAATATAACCAGGCAAGGACACTAAAATCTGCCTATGAGTGGGTAGATCCTTTTGGTTCTATTTTTAAAGACAATGTTTAATTATTACTTCGGTGAGAAACAGACAACGTTGTGGCTGAGAAGTCCTCGAACCTACAAAGTCACTCTCAGCTCCACAGCGGCCGAGCACCGGAGCGTTATTCTGCGGTGCAAATGGCTTTATGGGCTGTGATTGTGAAGGCCACGTTGTGCTTCAGAAACTCAATAGGGGTGATTTTTTCTTTTTTGTGACGGTGGTAGCTTCATGAAGATGCCTTGTCTTTTGGGCTTCTGGGAATCAGGACCTAGGGAGCTGTTAACTGCCTGGTTAATGGCACCAGCATCACCCTTTAAGCAACTCAAGGCACGGAGGAAATCTGGTGGTTGCATATGGACAAGGTTCCTTGACCGGTGCAAATTGGTCTGGCATGTTAAAGTGCAAAACTTTGTCCTGCTTCCTTTCTCTCTCTTACTTTCATGAATTCTCCCATCAGAAGAGGTGTTAGAAATAGAGAGGCTCATCATAGAATGTCCCTCCCAGGCAGCTGAGTGTTTTTGCACAGATGTTGTGTCAATGCCAGTGGAAGGTCTTCAGATGCTCAGAAGACACCTTCCCCTTGCTTCAGGATAGGTTGTAGCAAATTCCTGGCTGCTTTTTTTACTCCCTCCTTCCATTTTGGGGTGGGTTTTTTAGTATTTAAGGAATTTTTCTTGGACCCCCAGATCATTAGGATATCATAATGGATTGATGTGAAGATGAAACTTACCCAGTTTTTAAGTCCCCATCAGGAATGATTGCAGTGAAAAAGCTTTTTTTTTCACAGTGGTATTTTTTTCATGGGGCTGTATCAGTTTGTTTTACTGTTGATTCCCACAGCTTAAGCAAACCCATTTGTCAGTAGGATATAAGCAATAATCATAATAGTCTTGGGGTGCATTTAGTGAAGCTGCTGGCATTTCTCCCACTGACTTCAACAAGAGCCGGCTCCATTAACACCAGTATTAACAATGACTAATATTTCACATTGATACGGTGCCTTTCATCCTGTGGCATCCCAGAGTGCTTTCTAAGATACAGCTAGCCTGGAAGATTAACCCAACATTGTAATGACTATGTCTGAAGGATAAATCCGCTTCAGTGACAGGACCTTATTGAGGTCAACGGCAAAATCCCATTGTCTTCAGTCAGAGAAAGATCAGACCTACAATGTTCAATGTTTAAGACTATCTCCTGGATTTGATCTCTTGAATGTGAGGTTCTCGTCCTTGTCATTTTAGTCCTTAAAAGCGGGATGAGGCTTCACTCACTTCAGGGATAGATGGGTGTGTACCTTGCTGGAGGTGCACAGCAGACTGGCCTTTGCCCGTAGAAATGAGCGAGTTGCCACTGTTTTTTGGTAAAAGTCCTCAGAAAAGGCCTCTTTCATAATATCCTGAAGCGGGGCTATGCATCCCATGAGCAGAGCAGTCGGTATTTTGCATACGATAAAACAAAGAGCATAATTCCTGCCCATAATTAATTGGCTCCATCTGAAATTAATGAATTTCATATACATGTGTTGGGCTGGTTTAATTTTAATTTAGCATGTGTTTGTCATTTTTATCACAATGAATTTTCATGGAGAAGTTCTTCCCTCCGGGTCTCTCATTCCTCTACTCCAGAAACAGAGATGGGTCCATGGCTTTGATGTTTTGGGGACCACTTTAACTCTGCTGTGACTGGAAAAAAATTCCATCTTGCTGCTGTGACTGTGCTGGTTTCACTTCTCCTCGCTTTTATCTGAGTCCTTATCTGTTTGGCACTTGGGTCAGGTACCTGCTAGGAGGGTGAGACCATGTACACTGGGATGATGTGTCCACCTAACATCTTGGATGGCATCTCTGACCCCAGCTGTGGGGCTGGCCATGGCTTGATTACCATTCTGAGCAAAACTGTTGTTCCTATCCTTAAGTTTCACATCAAATCATGGCCTGGACCAATCTGTTCTTAGTGATTGAGTGAAATGTGAGAGATGTTGCTTTGAGGTTGTTGTCCTGCAGAACACGACGCCATGCTTGCTCTAAGAGCCAGCACAGTCCCAGACCCAGCACCAGGCTGTTGTTGCTTTGACACTGCCAGCTCTTGAGCTTGCACTTTTGCTTCTTCACATGGAAATCAATTCTGGCTGCTCCTGAGCCTTGGTGTCACTATGTAAATCCTCATTAGGAACTGGGCAGGCTGGGGCTCATGTGTGGCTCCCTGGATCTGAGCTGGACTCATTGGCATCAGGACTTCCAGGTCTCCTTCAGCTTTGCTGCCTGGTAGGGCTCACTTGGGTCTGTGTCCTGGCTTGGAACTTGGGCAGCATGTCCCTGCTGGCTGACTTAAAACAGGCCAGGCAAAGATTTCCCATCCCAGACACCCAGCTGTCACAAAGAGCCTTCCTTGTGTATCCCCATTCCCTCAGTGAAGGCAGGAAGCCAGGGTGAGGGGTGATGTTGTATTTAAAGCCTGTGACATTTGAGGTTTTTGCTTGTTGCTGCCCCAAGGCTGCTGCTGGGCTGTGCAAAGGGCAGATTCTTTCTTCCTACCTTTAGCAAGCAGGGCTGCTCCCTCCAGTTCCCTTTATCCAGAGATGAAGGAATCAGCCATTCGTTCACCCATTTTTAAGATGAAGTGGATTTTCCCCTCACTGCTGGTATGGAGAGCCTGGAGTTACTAATTCAGACTTGGATGGTGAACATTAAGATGCTTAAACAGGAGATGATGAGCCTGGTTCTTCCTCTCCCTGTGCCTCCAACCCTATGGGTAACAGAGAGTTATTGTATCCCTGCCTCCATGAAGGATACCCATGCTGCAGGGAAAGGCACCAAGCAGTGGCTGATCAGCAAGAAGTGAAACTTTGCTGTGATCTAGAAGAAGGGAGTGCTTTGTCCTTTGCACTGATTTAAGATCTTATGGATGAAGATCTGTTCAGGACCCTTGCAGGAACCTCTCTTTTCATTGTCCTTCACCAGGATGGAGACAGTAGTTGCTAGTGGATAGCAGATACATTGCCCCAGCCCTTTTCTCTCTTTTGTAGTGTACTCATCAGCACTGTTTTGTGCTCATACCCATTATGACTAATGGTGTTCAGCCCTGGGGTGTTTGCTGGACTCTCTTGCCTTCTGCTGTGGGTGAAATTCTGCAGAGGAGCCAGTGTAACTCCCGATGTAGGCTCCCAAGTTCAGATTTCTAAGGATGTTTAGGGTTATGGGATGCATAAGTTCCTTCCCAAGCATGGTTGTTGGGGCTTTCATGGCACCTGTGCCAATGCATGTTGTGATGCTTTTTATGCAGCGATCAGAGTTTCTTACAGGAGGTTCAACAAACCTTTTCCTCCCGTTTCCCAATGCTGACGGGTGTACGGTTGGTCATTGCAACTGCTTATTATGCAGAATAGCATAATGCTTAGGTCACCTATAGATATATCTGCATGAAAGTGGGAAATGTGCTGCTGGGCAGCACAGATACCTGTTTCAGCACCTGCAAAAAAAAAACCAAACCAACCTGGAAGGCTTTAGAAATAAAATCGGATCTGCTAAAATAAATCTGCAAGGATGGTCAGAGCAAAATCTTTCCGAAGATGAAAAACAAGGCAAACACCTGTCACTTTTGTGAAGAGTTTGCCCAGCTCCCTAAGGCCACTGTGAAAGTTTGAGACCCCTCCTAGCACTGAAAGCTCAGCAGCTCTTGCTGCTAATGGTTTCAGATTAGTCAGGAAGCCTTGGGGTGAGACGGTGTCTGCAGGGAGTATTTCAAGGCGATAATGATTGGCTTTGTTCCTTCACACACTGCAATTACCTAATGTGTAGATAGCTGAAATTTTTCAGCCACTGCAAGTTATTTGGTTTTGCTCCTGTGAGGCTCTGCCAGCAATTTTCTGTAGTTTTGTCTTCAGAAATTTCAGCTGAACTTGGGATTTCCTGGTGGGATCTAAATTTTGGGATGAAGGAGAGAGGTTGTGTAGCTGTGGCACATGGGGTGTGCAAGGGGAGGATGGGGGGTGGGGGGGAGCTGCTGGTCCTGGGCACACCCCTGGGACTGTCTGGGCATGGGATGCATGAATCCCATGGTGATTTGGGGAGAAGCGATGGAAGCACAAAAAAAATAATTGATTTTTGTTTAGATTAACAGACCCCTGACTATGAAGAAAGAAGGAATTCAGACCAGAAACCGAAAAATGTCTAGCAAATCCAAAAAGTGCAAAAAGGTCCATGACAACCTTGAAGACTTTCCCAAGAGCAGCTCCTTTAACCCTGCCGCCCTCTCCAGACACATGTCCTCCATCAGCCACATTTCACCTTTCAGTCACTCCAGCCACATGCTGACTACACCGACACCGATGCATCCTCCATCCAGCCTCTCCTTCGGACCTCACCATCCTTCCAGTATGGTCACCGCCATGGGTTAGCGAGAGACTCCCCTGCTGAATGCTTACGGTCTCAAAATGAGATTTACTTTATATACTTGCATTTTTGCAGGCGTGTGGTTATGGGTCTGACATCCTGAATCAGATGGGAGGGGGAAAAAAAAAGAATTAAAAAAAAAAAAAAAAGTTATTTGAAGGCATAAGAGAGGAAAAAAAAAGCCAAAAAAACAAAACCCAGAAAAAAACCTACAAAAAGTACAAAAAAAAAAGAAAAAAAAAAGAAAAAAGAGGAAAAAAGAAAAAAAAAAGTTTTAAAAAAGTGATGTTTGCCACTTTTTAAAGGAACTCACTATGGCGTCTATGTATTCTTACCCACTGAATCTGGATACCATTTGTGAATAAGCCATTCAGAACTTGCATTCCCTATTGGACAAGATCTCTAGTGCTGTGAAAAAAAATAAATAAAATAAAATAAAATCCGCTGAACATTGCATATAACTTATATTGTAAGAAATACTGTACATTCGAGGAAGACTTTATTGCATCTGGGGAGCTGTAAAGAAAAAGGCATGAAGGACTCCGAGAGATTTTTTTTTTAAAGGAAAAGACAAAAAAAACCCACAAAAAAACAGAGGATGGGAGGACAATTTAAAAACCAGAAAAAGAAACAATGCAGACCAAGAGGAAACGCGGTCTTATGAACAAATGGACCAACTGCCAGTCATGTCTTCTCCTTTTATTTTATTTTATTTTATTTTATTTTATTTTATTTTATTTTATTTTTACTTTGGTGGTTGTTTTT
>WTSP01008741.1:15155-26632 GCA_025331215.1 Actenoides lindsayi
TTTTGTTTCCAGGGAGGGGGAGGGGGCTGGCTAGAACGGTTTTGATGATGCATTAACTAACTAACTAACTAACTGAATAACTAAATAAATAAAACCTGTAGGGAGATCATTCATTTTGGGCCACGGGCCTTTTACATAGGAAGTACCAATGGTGTCGGGCAATCAGTGTTAACATGCAGACATTGCCAACAAGGGGTTGTCAGATAGCCATTCTCCAGGTCTATACGCATTGTGAACAAATTCCTGTAATTGTTGTTTGTATGTATAATTCAACGCACCAAAATAAGAAAGATGTAGATTTATTTCATCCTATTATACAGACTGAATGGTTGTACAAATTTATTTACTGCTAGTGATAAGACCTGCTTTTTTTTTTTTTTGTGTTTTGTTTTCATATTTTTCCTCCTTTTTTTTTTTTTTTTTTGGAGAATAAACTAGATTAAATTCTGTTGACTTAAAAGTGTTTTGTGCTTGGGGATGGGAATATGTTTCTTTATTAATTTTTTAAAAATAATTTGTTTTGATGGTACTGATTACTTAGCATGGATATAGGAACGTGTGTCTCCGTGCTCACCCCGACAGCCAAAGCAGTGTTTGCAGTGGCTTCATAAAAAAGCCCCACAGAACAAAGGAAAAAAAAAAACCAACTCAAAAATAAATGAACTGCATGTTAGTGTAACCCCACTGTCCGTGTGTGCTCCCTGCCCCTTGAACTCCAGCCCAGCCTGCCTGATGTTGGTCACCCATGTAGGATGGGTCCCTTTTGGTCTCAGTCAACCGTGGCCACCATGGAGGCAAACCTGTGTTGAGGACAATTTGGGACTGGCATAAGTGCAAAGGTACAACAGAGTCCTTATGATCCTGAATACTTTTTGGGCAGTACTAGAAAGGATCTCGAGACTTTGGACCAGAGCTGGAAAAAACATTTTCTGTTCTGCCCCATTGGGTACTTGGTGGTATAATTTGATGGTCTACAGTTGAAATCTTGATATGAAATTGAGACAGAACAGACTCTGTCCCTGTATTTGGAGGAATGGGCAGAACCTGTTACAAAAGGCTGGATTTGATGGTAGACAGAAGACAATTCCCAAAAATTCAAAGGCCAACAGCCAGCCCCTTGCTCCAAGAGTTTCCTTTGAAATGATGTTATTTGTATTAATACTATTATTGTTAATAGCAAAGTTTGGCTCTTACAATTTGATTTCTGATGGTTTAATCCTCTGGAATTGGTCCTCCCTTTAGTCTTCAGTATTTGCTTTTCCATCTTCTTTATACCATCATAAGGGTTGGGCATTTACTTTCCAAACAAAGGGTTAAACTTCTTATCACCCCACTCCATTTGAGGGAGATTTAAGCATGCTGTGATGAGACAGAATTTTCCAAGGCTGTGAGAAAATGCTTGGAAAACCCCAAACAAAACCGTCCCCCATATGTAAAAACCTCAACAAGTGTGACCTGAAAATGGTTTTATTATTTTATTTTTTTTTTTAATGCAAAATGAAATACCTGAGTTCTTTCGCCCAGAAATATGTGTACTCCTGCCTTTCAGTGCCAGGTGGATGGCAATCTATCACCACATGTCAGATGCTATTTTGAACCCGTTTTCTCTTGGGTGATAACTGGACAGGGTAACAGTGGGATGGTCTAATCTTCTGCAGGATGGCTCACATGAGTAAGGATGTTTCATGTAAGAAAGAACACTTTGAAACTTTCAGAATGATTACACAGAGGTCAGACAGTCATTTGATTTGGGAATGGGGGAGGAGAGGAAGAAGATTGACCTTTATTTGGGCTTTTTCTCCCCTGTTTTCAAAAGGAGCCTGGTTAAACTGTATCTACCATAAAGGAGGATTTAGCAGATGTAAGCGGAACAGGCAGTAATCGTTTTGTAATGTTGTATATTCTTTCCTTTTTTTCCTCTGTTGACAAAAATGTGTAAAGAAATGTCAGAACAAATGGTGCACATTTAAAATCTTACGTTAATCACCTTTCTGCTTCCTCAATGAATATTTTAAGCGTAAAGACTAAATATCGAAATAAAACAGAGTGAAGAATTACTGAGATGCAAATGGAGATCTTGTTGGCTCCTAATTAATCATCTGTGAACTATAAAGCTATTTTCAATTAGTCTGACAAATCAAAGGAAATAATCATCTTTGCTGATATTAAGCTTGAGAGATTATTATTTTTTAATTCGTGATGCTACAACCTTTCCCTCCTTTCACTCATCAACAGATTGCAATTGAACTGAGATACTGATTCCAGGACCTCAGCAATGGTGAAAATTAGAGGAGGATTTGCACAGCAGAATTTTGCACTTGTGTATTATTGTACCTTTATCTTTCCATTTACTTTAGAGGTAACTGGCTCTTGAGTTTCTTGCAGTAATTTTTAAATTATTTTTTTTTCCCCCTAAAAACTGGAAACACCTTCTCCTTGCAATTTCCTTCTGATGTTTCATAGGTCTTAGGGACGTTGAGTGTGATGAAGCAGGATTGTGGCCAGCTCAGGGAATGAATATCCTGGAAAGGACACAAATTCGGAAACTCTGCATATGTTCTAGGAAACATATACAGAGAGTCTTACGTCGACGATCTTATATTCTGATCTCGGGAGCAGGATGAATAGGATCTCTCACATCACATATCCCCTGATTATTGTCTGAGATGCTAAATTAACCTGAGTAGTCTATCAGTTTCTCAGTTATGTTTTCTATTTTTCTTTTATTCTCCCAGAGGAAATATCCCAGAGTTTTAATATCTCAAAAGGTTTTGTTTGTTTCTTTTTGTTATATTTTTCCTTCCTTCATTTGTTTACTTGGTTTAGGGTTTTGTTTGTTTTTTGTTTTTGTTTGTTTGGGGTTTTTTTTGTTTGTGGGTTTGGTTTTTTTTTTTAATTTCTTCCCTTTAACACATGAGAAAAATCAGGTTTACAGAAACAGCCAAGAATTGTTCTTGAGCAAACCTCTTGTGAACGACCACTCTGCCCTTCTTCGTTTCTGACATTGCAGGGAAGAGCTGATGATTGGGAGGCTGGAGCAGGAAAGCCCTCTGAGTCATGGCTTTACTTCGATAATCTGTAGTGTGCAGAAAACACCATGAAAGTCATTAGTGGGGTCAAAATTTGTGGTCTATTTGCAGACAAAATGCCTTCTAGGACTCTGAGTGAGTAATCGCTGCCATGCTGCTGTGACTGTGGTAACTGCATTTTACTAGTGATCCAAGCAAAAGTCCATTGCCATCAGTGGAAAGACTCCTAATGAGTAGTGCAGTAAGACTTGAAACAAGACCTCCTAAGTATTAATTTCAGTGTTATCACCTTGATTTTTCTGCCTTAGTTAACTTTTCAGCTGCAGGGGCTGTGTGTCAGTACACATGTACATACGTAGACACACACACTATTGAATGTGTGCTTTTAAGATTACCAATCAATGCTTCAAGGCTGAAGAAATGAAAAATGCTGTAATTAACACAATACGCAAAACTTTATTTTTTTCTTCTGTGCATTTGAATTATGAGTTGTCTTAGGAGGACGCACCTAGACTTGTGTTTAGGTTCAGATTAGCAGTGTGTTTTGGAAGTATTTCCCTATAGTTCCACCTTAGGGGGATGAGATTTTATCTTGGCTCATGCAACATGATTTCCTTAGACCTTCACCTCATGTGCTACTACACTAATGGGAATTCAGGCCAGAGGGTCAGACTAAAACTACCAGAAGGATCCCCTCAAAATCTGGTCTTTGGGCCCTCAGCACAGTTTTTTTTTCCTCCAGGCTCATTCCTGTTGTTAAGGAAGAAAATTTTTATAATGAAGGTGGTGAGACAGTGGCCCAGGTTGCTCAGAGAGGTGGTAGATGTCCCATCCCTGGAAACATTCCAGGTCAGGTTGGACAAGGCTCTGAGCAACCTGCTCTACTTGCAGATGTCCCTGCTCAGTGCAGGGGGGTTGGACTAGATGACCTTTAAATGTCCCTTCCAACCCAAAGCATTCTATGATTCTAATGCACACATTGTCATAAACATGTTCTCATACTTCTTTTTGGTCACTGAGACTCCTAATTCACTCAGGACTGATCGTAGTCTGGGGAAGAATCTGTGTGGGTGATGATGGTACCCACTGTTTTTTGCAGAGTTTGGGGGGTGTTTGGGTTAACAGACCAGAAGAAGTTCTTAGACAACCACCTCTGTAAACTAAGCCTTGAATGATGTCATATTTATCCCTGCCTAATTCATAGGGGTTCTATATGGCACTGTGACACTCTACCCAGTCTTGTCATGTGAGGACAGCCACTAACGGTGTGATCAGCCCTTTTGGGGTTGCCTAATTTCACACCCTGAAGTCTGCTTTGCAGAAATGTTCAATGCTCTCAGTGGTGTCTTACACCAGAGGATACATGGCTGTATTAATCCTGCAGGGTAGATTTAGATTGAACTTTAGGAAGAAGTTCTTTACTGTGAACGTGGTGGAACACTGGAACAGGTTGCCCAGGGGGATGGTGAAGACCTCATTCCTGAAGAGATTTAAGGTCAGGCTTGATGAGGCTTTGAGCAAACTGATGTAGTTGAGGATGTCCCTGCCGACTGCAGGTGGATTGGATAGATGACCTTTAGAGGTCCCTTCTAACCGAAGGCATTCTACGATTCTATGATTCAGAACACCAAATTCTTTAAAAAGACAAGGCTTATCTCAGCCTAAACTGCAAGTCCAATGCTTCATTTCTTCATTCCATCCCCAAATCTGGAGAACAGACAATAACTCCTTTCCTCAAATATATGTTGTGAAGATAAACCCATCATCTGTGAAGTGCTTGGTTGCAGGTCGATGAGCACCATGGAAAACCCATCAGCTTCAGCAGATCTGCAGGAAGGAAGGCATGAGGAGTAAGCAAACTACAGGTCCCCTGCTCCCGAAGGACAATGTCCTCCCCGTGACCTGAATGAAGCAAAGTAAAAAAAAAATTTAAAAATTGGTGTGATTGTTTTACGTAGAAGGGACAATGGAGGGGGAAAGAAGTTAAATAATTCAATCTGGTGTTTCCTAACATTTTAGTGGTAGATTTTTAAATCTCCATATTGTTTTTTTAATGCCATTTTTTCCTTGCATTCTTCTGTAAAATTATACATGTACAGGTATAGATGGGTGCTTATTGGTAGTATGGACTCCATACCTTATCAGCAAAGAAAATGTGATGCTTGTCATGCCTATGTATGTCTATAACCAGAGAACTGGAGGGTGCCTGTTGTCACCTGTCTGTCTTTATTGGTTGTGCGAAGTTCCGTCTGTGCCTGTGTGGATATCTAAACTACAGTTCTACAGAAACCAAGGCACAACACAAATGTATAGCAAATTTATACCTGCTTCATACAATTCCCTGAGGCTACACAGACTTCAGGGTGTATCTTGGATCACTCTGCCTTAGAAGGATATTTCCCTTGTTATAAGTTTAAATTAAGGCTTTGACCTGAAGCTCAACTCATTTTTTTTCTCTCAAGGTACAAAACACCTGGTTATTTAACCTGTCCTTTTACATTTCCACTCTGGGTTACTGTCAACTCCAGAGGCACTGAAATAATTCATGAAAACCTGTCCTCTGGGAAGAGAGAAGTGACTGAAATGCTCAGGGAAAGCTTGTTTGTGAGCCTCACAGGCTGGTGTTCGTGCTAATGTGCATAATTAGCTGACCTTCTGCATGGGTATTTAGGCTTAGCCCACGAACTGGTTTAGTTCCCAATTAATACTGTATTGCAATATTACAGTGCAATCCTTCACTTAACTATTTCTGTGTTAGAACCACATTAACCTTACACTACTTGACTGGATAACCCTTTTCTCACTGAGACACAAATCACCCAGTGCATAAATTGGGGTGTTCTCACCAGCTGCAGGGAGCACTGCTGTCCTCAGACCTGGATTGCTTTATTCCAGGCCAGGATACAATCCTTCAGCTCCATTTCTGCTTTTAATTACACTTTTTCTGTAATATTCACCAGTCATAGAAGAGCTTTGTCTCTTAGCTGCAATCATGATGAATAGTTAAGAAGTTAGAAGAAAGTAATATGAACTGCTGAGAATGAAGGGGGAGGCTTGATGCCTGTTGGCTTCTTGAGACTCTTGGTTTCTTCCTTCCTGTTCCAAGACTGCCCATGGCCAGGGAGGCCAGAGGAGCTCTCTTTGCAAGAGGTGCAGTTGTCTCACTTGCAAAACCTCAAGCTAGTTGCAGAAGGTCATCCCTTTCTCTGCATGCCTGCAGAAATGATTGCTGATGGATTTACTTCCTGTGGAGTCACACTGGAGCAGATTTATAGATTCTGTAATGAATTTTAAACTATATTTAGGGACTCTGAGGAAACAGTAATGAATATGCACAGGTCCTGAACTGTGATTCTTGATTGCAGCTGCTTTATAGTAGACTTTTTTTTTTTTTTAATATAAATAAATAAAAGCACCAATATGGACAGGAAGTGGAGGGAAATATAAAATTCTGCTGAGCTTGGAGAGAGGAGGATCCTCAAGAAGGAGCTGAACAGGACTCATGGGAAAGCCAAAAATGAGGAAGGAGGGACTGAACCTGTGATGGATTTGTGAACTGTCACGCAGGGTCTCTCCATTAATAGCAGGCAGGATGTTTTCCTTTATGGAAACCCGATTAAGCTTGTCAGACACCGATAACCTTTCTGTAAGCATTTTCATACAGTGTGTACTGTATGTGTGTGTGTACATAATGGAGATATTGCTGTCCGTTAACTTCCTCAGGGTGGCTTTTCTATTAAATCCAGTACATCAAAAAAAGAATTATGCTTGCCTGTGTGTCTCTCAACCTTGTTTGTATTTAGTAGACCTTTTCCAAAAGGGTCATGGGAGAGAAAGGTGAAAGCCTATGGATTTGATGATGTATATCTGTCCCTGTTGTGTATGCATAAGTGTCTCATGAATGTCACATAAGAACAGCTGTTATTATTACTCTATGGCGTCGATCTTTTGCATCAGGGTGTGTAAATCTGGGTGCAGGTTTTGGGAAGAACATTTGTCATTATCACCTCACTGCCAAATTGACTTGAAGTCACACAAATCCTGAGCATCAAATTCAGCATCTCAACTCTGAGTCACTGTTTCAAAGTGTCATTTCTCTCTTCTCTTACCCTTAAGAGTGGACAATACTCATGTCTTGCTTGGCTTCTGATGCTAGTAGTGTGTCTTGGATTTTGCTTGTCTATGGTCCAGGTGAAATCTGCTAAAAACTGTTCCTGACCTGTTAGAGTGGAAGTATCTCAGCCCTGGGAGGGTTTTTTTCTTTAGAATTGAGTTGGAAGACAGGTAGGAGGCAACAGGCTTCCCAAGTCTTCCAGTGGTATGTCTTCATGCCTCCTGGCTTCTTGAATACCTCAGGCTGGTCAAGAACTTAAGTGCTTGCTTTGCTTGAGAGTGATGGATCAGCATAGAGTGTGTTGGCAGCTGAGACATGATTTATGATGCTTGGAGAGATGAGGAAATCCACTGTTTTGACTGAATTTGCTTTCCGCTCCCTCTGGTCTACTTGATCCCCATCTCTGTCATGATGTCATGCATCTTTATTGCGTATTTAGAGTGAATCACCCTAAAACTCAACTCTGTCTTCAAACTTTGAGGATCAGGTCTTCATCCCAGTGTTGCTAAAATCAATTACCAAGTCTCATTCTCTGCTCAGTCCTAGGAATTACTGGATTCCTTTGACTAAGTTCTCCCTTCAGGCCACTGGATACCCAGATTTTCTGTCTTCTCTACCATAAATCTCCTGCTGGGTTAAGAACATGAACCAATTTTCCCTTAAGGCAGTGGGAAGTCTGTAGTCAGTGAGAATCCAGTGTCATGGAAGGGAAACCATCTATCATTCCTATAGAGGTTTATTGATTTTGGTAAGTGCTTGGGTTAAGATCAATCCAGATAAACACACTCCTGCTGTTGCAGGACAATCACAAAGATTTCTAGGTGTTTTTAGATCTGCAATATATTTTAAATGTCATCTTTGACCATTTTTCAGCTTAGTGACTGACTGTGGCTTGGCAACATGGGTAGTCTGCATTGCCTAAATGGAGGATGTGCCCTTTCCACAGCTCCTGTGTGTAGACACATCTGTGTCCACAATAGCTGCAGTAATGGATCAGGTGCAGCAATACATGTGATAGACTCCCAGGCCTGCGTGAGCTCTAGCACATCTCAACTGTCAGAGTATATGTCAGATAGATGAGCACCCACAAATATGATTAATCAGTCTGACCTTCATGATAGTTTATTTTGCATCCCTTCTACTAAACCAAAGCCAAACTTTCCTTGTGTATATAAAAAAAAGTATGATCTCATTTCAAAAGACCCTGAGCTCAAGTGCCTGCTCATTCACTTCTGAGTCCATTTCCCTGTCTTATGTCCTCTACTCTTAAGGCTTTCCCATGGCCTCTAGCCTTTGTCCAAGTAATGATTTGCTGGCCCTGCTACTTGCACTCAGCAAAGCAGAGGCAGCTTGCAGCAGTGAGTCCAGCAGGATTGATTCAGCAGTTGATTCAGAAATATGAAGCTAGTCAGATACTGATTTTCTGGAAGATGTTCCTTCAGAAAAGGCCCTCTCCTATCCCTTGAGATCCATCTCCAAAGCTACTGGTGCTGATGAAAGCCTCCCACCTCATTTGTCAGCTTTGGATCAGCCCTGAGCAAGGGTTGGATGTTGAATTTCCTGGGCTGTCAGACATTCTCTGTCCTCAAAGAAGCAGACAACCTGTCAGGGGTGATCAATAAATGCCATTGCCTGCCCTGGAGTGCGAAGCTTTTCAAAAAGAAACTCCCAGGAGGAGATTCAAGCCTGGGATGTAATCTTGACCACACTCAGGTGATATTCAGCGAGGGGTGGTTGTGATGGTGGTAGTCTTCCTTTGAAATGTTCACAGCACTTGTGTCATCAAGCAATGAAAAAAATAGATGGAAAATAGGTTGCCCAATCCTTTTCTGGCACTGGTTTGTTTTTTTTTTCTATACCAGTATTCTGGTACATTTATACCTCCTTTATACCTAAGGAAAGTAGAGTTATACCTTATTTATACCAGACCGGTGTCAACATTTGAACTGGATCTTTTATATTTTCAGGTGTTCAGGAAAAGACCATCTCTGTCCTCAAACTCATCAATGTAATTGATTTAAGTGGTGTTAGACCTGTGAAGCTAAGGCTGGAAATAATCCAAAGAATGAAGCTATGTCCTGAATTATGCCCACCAGTTGAGCCATGTGAAATAGGAACATTTGCATTCAAACTCTCTTTGTAGTGAATATCCAGGAACAATGCTCTTGTTTCTGAAAAATAACATATTTAGAGTCCTCTGATCTCTGAAACCTGAAACAGTATCTATGGGAGCTGGCCAGTGACTCACTATGGACACAGAAAATAACTGAGTTTTCCCCCCGAGACCTTTTATGACAAGTTTCTGACTGTGCTTGCTGTGTTACTTGGCTCATTTTGTATGTGCCTCTGCCTCCTGATGCTTTGATTTAGGTCCTTAGACTAGGCTAAGTATCCAGCTGCAGAAATGCCCCTTTCAGGTATACCTAGTCAACTATGATGTGTCATCAGGCTTGATGTTCTTCTCAGACAACTTTGGACCCTACAGAGAGGAGTTCTACTTACAGGTAGTTGTCTGGAGTTTCCCAACAGTAAGTGGAAAAAATTCCCACACTTCTAACGTTTGAATCTTATACATATTTTAGACAGTCATTTTAGGATGTCAGACACATACTGGAAGTGCCCATTTCTTTTCACTGAGTAGCTCTACTGAAGATATGGGATTTGGCAGTACGTGGAGGTAGGAGAGATAAGTCACACCTCAGGCATCCGTGCAAAATTTGTAAGAATTGTCTTCATGCAAGGGAAAGGTGACTTTGCTGGCCTTTGACCTTTGCACAGAAGATTTTCTGGTTGGTTTAAAAATGGTCTGGCACTGCCTGATAGCAAAGGAATTTTCCAAGGGATACAGTGGGTAGAGTATGAAGGAGACTCTTCACCCTCAAGAGTATCACTCTTCACCTAAAAGCCTCATCTTAAAATGGCATCCCAGCAAACTCTCAGAGGACCAGACCTTTTCAGGTCTTTGTTGTTATGTCAATGTTGCACTTGGTACTGCAGTGAATCCTCCTTAGCTTTAATACGATCAACTAATTTACATGAATTAGGTTTTCTTTTTGGTCTTAGACATGGTATCAAAAGGGCTTCTGGCAGCAGCAGCAATAATTATAGACACAAATTATTTTAATATTTATCTTATCTAACATCTGAGCATGTATTTGGAGGGTACCCAGGCACAGTGATGTTGTTAAAGGAGCTTGGCATGCCATTGTATAAGTAAATAAACACGTAAATACTTTGATTTTCGGCTACATAGAATTAAAGCTTCACATGTCTTAAGGGGGTGTTATTTCACTGTTAAAGCACTGCTATATCACTAAAATCCAGTCAGGACTCCTAAGTCCTATTTTAACTTGTGCATTTAAACAATCAAAGAATTATGGTCAAATAGACACAAAACTATGAAGTGATGCTTATTTAATGTTATACATTTTTTTCCCTTGCCCCCACTACTTTTCAAGACTTTATCTAGGATGGTGGAAGAGAGGTTTAGGCTCCAACGCCTATTTCTGTAAATTGTTAAGCTCTCATCTTTTTTTTTACATCTAGAAAATGAGGTTAATTTGCCTCATGTCATCAAACATTGTGAAGCCATTTGAGATGCAAAGTGTTCTATCTCCTTCATTAGGCAAGAATAACAATACATTTCTGAGTGTGATGTTAAAAGCTTCAAAACAAAAATGAAAGAATAAAGTGGCTGCCATAACAGTACAGACCCCGTCGAACTTCAGTTAGTGACCTCAGAAATGCCAAAACCCTTTTTACAATACACCTACTTAATCTTACAGGACTTTGCCACGGCAGGAACTAGGTGATGCTCTGACTGAGAAGTACTGTTTTCTGAGGATAAAGTCCTGATAGCTCTTCTAAAATCTACAAGCAATGCCAACCCACTGCAAAAGTCGGTGGGTTGTTTCAGTTGCTGATCTTGAGAAGTTAGAGATTAGTAATGCAAAAAAGAATTCTGGCTGCTAAAGATGGTGTTAGATTATGGCACTGCATTGGTTTCTTCTCACAGGAGCTAAGTTCCTAGTGGAGCAAACAAGTTTGTAGTCTCCATAAAGCTGGGTACTTTTTAAACTTAGATTTGCTAAGAAAAGAGCATGTGAAAGGTATGGACACTCATTTCAAAACCTAGGCTTGAAGGTGACTGGAAAAAGCCGTGGGAAAGCTAATCCCCAAATGTATAATTTCAATATTTTCAAAATGTTTCTCATCTGGAAATGTATTTGCTTTAATGTTTTCCAAGTAAAACATTTTAGTTTTCTTTTTGAAAAGACAAACTCTTCATAAAAACTTAACTCACCTTAAAAAAAAAGGAAAAAAAAAAAAAAAAA
>WTSP01008741.1:27511-40662 GCA_025331215.1 Actenoides lindsayi
CCTCTCCCCTCCTCTCCCCCTCTCTCCTCCCCTCTCCTCTCCTCTCCTCTCCTCTCCTCTCCTCTCCTCTCCTCTCCTCTCCTCTCCTCCCCTCTCAGAGACAGCACTAGGCTCTGTGCAATGCAGGGAATCAGTCTAAAATGGTCCCATAAGCCTCATCCTGAAGTGTAGGTGTCTTGACAGGTTCAAAGATTGTTTTAGTTTGTTAGGACAGAATTTTAGAAGGCTACTAACATGATGCATTGGATTCTTCCAAGGCACTGGGTACTAATAGGGAAAGAGAGCTGGCCTAGATGAGCCAAAGTTGTGTATTTTCACAAGTCCTTCAGCTGCTCCCTTATAATCCAGGAATGTAGGGGTGTAAATCCCAATCTAATATATCTTAGTTATGTTTGATCTGTTACTAATAATAGCTCCACCTACTTGATATGGGTCATAACTCACTGACATTTGCAAGGCCATCTGGGTCTTACATGTAAGATACAGCATGAATCAAACACGCTGTAATAAAAACAGTGCTGACATTGTCATTACTTTTTAGTTTTTCTTAGCAGGGGCTTTTTCAGTCTGGAACTGGGGGTTCCTGACATGAGAAACCCAACAGAGACCCCACAAAAAAAAGATTTTCTCATGTTGCTTTTTATCTCCCATTTCTAGGCAGACTAGCACAAAAAAAAAAATAATTAAAAATCTCCTGGGGACATACCTGGGCTGTGTCCAGAGTTTAAGTGGGGAGTGACCCATTGGGTCAAGAGAAATGGTTAACTGCAGCCCTGCTCAGTTACCTCTGTCTGACCTTCCTTGCAAACATGGACAGGAGTCTCTCAGCGGTGCCGCAGATGTTGGATGACTCTGCTAGCACTGTTGAAAGACAGGGGTGATAAATAGCGTTTGAGCCACATTTCTCCTCTCCTTCAGGCAGAATTTGAGAATCTCAGGTATACGGCCTTGGGAGAGTGATTCATGAGGTACCACTCACACTAGCTTCCTCTGAGGGAGAAAGCTGACACTTCCAGGACACTGACCTCAAGCCCATACACATTTTAAATGTTTCAGCACCCTCAGGAAAACCACAATTAGACATTGCCTCCCTGTATTTAACACTCAAGAGATGAGCAAAGCACATGGTGGGGGAATGAATTTTAGAAAAACAAGAGTCAACAAGAGAAAAAAAAAACCCCTAAAAAATAAGTGTTTATTAAAAATAAAATTTAAAAAAATCTCTGACACCATTTGGGTGAATTGGATCTTGTTTGGAAATGAGCTGAATACCTTTTTGCATCTCCCCACACAATCACCTTGCTGAAAAACAACCCCTCAGCCAAGGAAAATAAAAAAAGATAAAAAAAGAAAGGGAAAAAGAAAAGGCAATCCCACACAGATTTTGCACTTTGTAGCGGCAAGATGGTGCTTCAAATCTGCCTTCATTATACAGCTATGTCTGGCCAGGCTGAGCCTTGCACCCGCTCCTCATGCCTTCCCCTCCCGTGCAGCGCACAAGCTCTCGCCGTTGGCAGCTGAGTGTAGGCAGGATCTCAGATATCATGGCAATATAAATAAATAGGGAACGATGAGATAAAATATACAGGCAGATGGAGGTGCTGATAACAAGATAGGCTGATAGGGTGGTCAGGGTAACTGCACTTCAGCACATGCATAAATACGTGGGATGTGCCCCTTACCCTAGGGGCAAAATATCCAGCATCCAACATGACACACATGCAGCCATTCAGCCAAAAACACTCCAAAGACTACAGTATGAATAAACCTTTCGCTTGTGCAGCATGTTTAGAGCAACAGCACTTTCTAGAAAAAAACCTTTTTTTTAGTGGCATCTATTCTTAAGTGGGACACACATAATTTGATCCCAAGATTTCAAGAAAATGTTAAAAAACCCCAGCACCGCAATGCTCCTTTACCCAACACCACCCTTTTAGGTAGGCAAATACCCACATACTAAGCTGAGAGCTGCTTCTGTTAGGAGAAATGTCCAAATGGCCATGGGAAGAATGATTTTCTGCTACATTTCCAAACTTTCTGAGATGAGGACCACAAGGGAAAACATGAGAGTCATGGGCTGTAGCCCTTTTCTTGACACTTGACCAACTATTCAGTGTGCAGACATTACTTTAGACTTGTGCAAGCTCAGTGGTGATCCTGAACTTTTGTCTGTGAGCATCATGCTGTCTGTGAGACCCTTCCCTGGGATAATGGCCATAAACCCCACTTCAGTTATGGGCTGGTTTGATACAGTCTGTTATGGCCTATTATTTTTGTCAGAACAATGGTGATGATTTGGAACACTGTCTTGTCTCATGCTTACTTACTAAACTCAGCTTTTGGTGGCAAGTAATTAGCATTTTTTACTGTATGGTTTGGAAAATATATATATTTTAATAAATAATACATTTTATACCAGCTAACAAAATGCCAGTTGAATTTTCTGAAGAAAATTTTGACCAAAATAAATAAAGTATTTAAAAATCAGGACACGCAGGTATTTTTAGGGTAAAATGCTTCCTTTATGGAAATAACAAATTGAGTTGACTTTTTTAAACTGAAGCTTTTTGCATTTTTCATTCCCAAAAGAGATTTTCTTTGAAGGATTGACCTAATTTAGAAAAGAAAAAAAGATGATAAGGAAGAAAAAACCCAACTTTTAAATGACTTCCAAATGATACTCATCAGTTCCTTTTCAGATGTGGAAAATGGTTTGGGTTTACTCTTTTTTTTTTTATTATTGTTTGTTTGTTTGTTTCATTAAAACCAAATGAAAACCTTCAAACTTCCCATTTTGCTTTGCTTTGACTCTGTCAATTTTTCCTCCACAGTTATTATGCTTGGCCACGCCGCTGGAAAATGCAGTAATTCACTGAAGTGAATCACCACTGGTGACCTCTTTGAAAATACTTTTCGTGATACACCTCAAACATCTCCAATCTTTCACGTCTTTCCTCAGGTCTGAGCATTTGTTAATTAAGCATTGCCACATAGTCCTGAGGGAAAAAGCTATTACCGTAAAACGAATGCAGGATTTTATGCAACCTGGATGGAGATATTGGGAACATTAGTTTTCCAAGCAAGGAGAAAAACTGAGATTCTTGAAGTGTTTCCTCATCAAAACTATTGTAGGCAATTCTGACTCATTGCTTGGGGTTATCTGTCCTTGTAAAGTGGTCAAGAAAGCAGCCACTGCAACAACTAGGTAAATTTGACTCAGAAATTATGGGGATTTTTTGTATGGATAAATGACATGTTCCATGTCCCAGTGTTGCCCTGTATGGGACATTTTGCAAAGAGTAATCAGACACTGGTGCAAAAGAAAAAAAAAAAAGACTGAACTTTCTGTGGATGTGCAATGCAAACAAAACCGCAGCTTTGCCTTCCCCACCCTTGCACCAAAACTATGTTGAGGTTTTGGAAAGTATATTCATATTTTCATTTTCACTCCTTCAAGGTAGGACAAGAAGCAGGATGTGCTGAAATACCACAAAGGGCCGTCTGGTCTGGGTAGGTTTCCAGCACGCTTCTGCAAAGATCAGGATGGCTCTTGTTTGTGAGTGGGTTTGGAGGCGGGGCTTTTCCCATGAGTTGAAACCTTCAGCCAGCCTTGCCATCTGAAGTGTAAAAATTGAATCTTTTTGTTGTGGGTGATTGAGAACGATCTTGGCTTACGGATGTAAAGAGAGCAAAATGAAATCTTCATTCTTAAACTAATTTTAAAGTTGAACCCTGTCACTGGTCAAGTCCCTATTGAGGCTGCAAAAATTTCTGCTCTCACTGAAACCAGGGTGAATTTTACCCCTACCTTGAAACAAGCAGAAGTGGACCAGCAGATAGGGGCTGGCAGCAGAGGAGTCAGGGAGAATAAACCAAGATTATTTAATAGGAGAATTATAGTCTTTTATTTGCATTGTTTCTTTTCCCCAGCTCCAAGCTTTGCATAAAGCTGCCTTTGTTAAAACTTCATATTGGGCTATGGTATTGGACTGACAAAAAGGCGTTTACGCTGGGGTTTAACGCAGCACAGAAACAAGGTGTAGTTGCTTTTAATGAAAATCAAGGGTAGGCAGCCTCCTGAGACCCTCGAAGTTTAAACAAATTACAAGAAGTATTTCTCAGGTGAAATTGGAAAGGGTGCCCTGTGATGCAGAAGAGTGGCCGTGAGTCCTCTGTGTTCACACCATCTTGGGTATTGTAAGGAGCTTTCTTGTGAAACTGTTTGCCAAACCAGAAGTCCTAAATTGAAATGTGTTGACAGAAAGAATCTTACTACTTATTTATAATTTAAATACATCTTGAGGCAGGTTTTGAGATGATGGGTAAGTCATAATCCACTCTCCTTCCTTCCTCCCTGTGTTCTGGTGCTCCTTCCAGCACTGGCCAGGGCTGCTGGGGCATTTGGCATTTCGGGTTCTGATTCTGGGAATCATCCCTTCGCCCCGCGTTTCAGAGGGGAACTTGGCAGGATGAGGCCCTTCACCTCATGCAATCCTATGACCCCAAGGGAGCCCACACACAGATTTGTTCTGTAACACATAACAAACAACTTCGTTTTACTTTAAGGGAGGGAGATGAGCACTTTGAACAAATGATGCATTAAATCAGGGCTGCCAACTGCACCTTGGTGCAAGTGCTTTATGCCAAGATCTGTCTATCTATCTATATAATCTTTTATATTCCCAGCTCTTCCTGCTCATTTATCTATCCATCCATCTCTCCCTCTCTCTGTATATGTCTTCCTTATTTCAAACTCTTTCTGTCTATCTATCAGTTAATCTATCTACTTATTTTGATGGCTGTCATCAGAATAGCATTTATTATGGTGTTTTAACTGTACTGGCAAAGGACACATTACAATTCCCTTGACAAAACTGCAGTTGTGTGGAAATCAGGGCCCAGATTAGCTTGACTGAAATCAAGTGAAAAGAGCAATTGGGTGGCAGGTTTTATTGTACAGTGGTCAGAGTCTGGAGCTGGAGTTTAGAGGCTGTAGAATCTAATCCATGGTCTGCTGTGGGATCATCTCTGTTCTGTCCTCTGAACGTTTTCCTCCTTTTTCTCCTTTCTACACTCTCCATACCTACCGTGGACATCATAAACAGGTTTCTATTTTTCACCTAGAAAACTGACTCACAGGCTTTGTGGCACATGTAGATGTGGCACTTAGGGACAGGGTTTAGTGGTGGACTTGTGTTAGGTTTATGGCTGGACTCAATGATCTTAAAGGTCTTTTCCAACCTAAAGGATACTATGACTCTATGACCTCTAGGTACTACTGAAAGGAAATGAAATCTTGTTTTTGCCATACTGTGTCCTCACAAGTGAGAGATACTCTTCATGTCTCTTTAAAGGTATTTGAGGGGGAACTGCCATTTTGTGTCTGAGTTCAGTGCAGGTCATTGGTTGTACTGTCTCCTCTCTAACTATCAAACTTTAAGCGTTTGGTTTGGTTTTATTCTATTTAGTTTTTGCTTTCTGCAATCTGAAAGAAAATGAATCTGACCCTTTCTATTCTCGCCCTCATCCCTCCTCTCTCTTTTGTCCCCATGGTTTTCTGTCTGTATATAGTACAACACATACTTAGCTTACTTGGATTGTATTCACACATATTAACTGCTACAGCCTGCAGCGAACAATGAAAACCCATCCTAGCAAGGAAAGAACAGTAGCTGCGCATTGGTTGGTAAAGGCAGAGGAAGAGTTTCAATGTACACAAGGAAATCGAACCTCCAATTTGCATAAGACTAGATCGTGCTAATTTGTTAAGTGAAGAGATAGATGAGAAACAAAACATGCCTTAAAGCATGCATGGATGGTTACTGCAGAAACCAGTACCCGAAATGGGTCCGATCCAAACGGGAAGCTGTCAGAGCC
The DNA here is from genome assembly GCA_025331215.1 of Actenoides lindsayi. NCBI lineage: Eukaryota > Metazoa > Chordata > Aves > Coraciiformes > Alcedinidae > Actenoides > Actenoides lindsayi. Next base: position 33,389 of record WTSP01008741.1, read on the forward strand.
CACTGGCTGCTGCTGGAGTTGGTCTTGATCAAAGGGTGAATAAAAAGCAAATATTCATCTGCTCCATGAAACCGCAGACCTTGTATTTGGAAGGCAGCAGGGAGCCACCTGGCACTAAGGGATGCTCCAGGAGTGATGGTATATCCAGAAACGGGTGCAGGATTTCCCAGGTCCCCCAGAAATCTAAAATTATTATTTTTTTTCAGGGTTTACCATCTATATCAGCCTTTCCAGAGTCTGGAAAAGAAGTTTTGCCGGAGAAGCACAGAGTGAGGCAGATGGGAAGATGATCTTGTTTTCTCCGCTTTCCCATTTCTTTTCTTTTTTAAGACAAAACTTAAATTTCCCAAGGGAAAGGAAATCAATGGAAGTCTCCGGGACTTTCGCTCTTTGTTACCTATGAAAGAGACAGTCTTTAGGTTTGTACTCAAGAAACATGATCACCTCCAGAAGCAAAGAGGGAGAGGCTTGATATTAGCCATCACGTGAATGCACACACACCTATGGTATATATATATTTGTGTCCATGTGTGCATATATATGTGTATGTGTATATATATATAAATCCAGCTGAGTAAGTTTTCCATGTCGAATAAATACCTGGGATCCCCAGGATCAGGCAGTTTGATGAAATACACTTTTGCTAAGCATTTGGTATTTTCTCCACCAATTTGATTTATTTAACTAACAATAAGGAGTGATCTTGGAGCAAGAAGAAAAACAATCATTTCTCAATGCGAAAAAGCTCTAAAATAATAAATGCCAAGAGCTCACTGAGATGAAAGACCTGAGGTGGTTGTCCTGGAGGAAGGGAAGCTGCTTTGTGGAAGTGCAATAATATTTTCCTTGCCTTAAGGCTATGAAGGCTCTTCTGTTCCAGCTTTCCCCTGGAGCTTTAGCAGGATACGGCCGTGTTATTACACCTTTGATAGTGCACAGCCAGGCGATCGCTGCATTAGCAGGTGTCTTAGGGGCTGTAGGGAAACTTTACAGTCAGGGCTTGTTTTCAGGATTCCGTTTGATTATGACTTTAAACAGCACATCTAGGTGGCAAGAGACCACAGCAACCTGGTCCCTGCAGACAGGGTCCTGGGTGGCTCAGAAAAGTTGCAACATTTCCAGACAGAGGTTATGTGACATCCCTCCCCAGGCTGCTGAGCTGGATATCAGTGAAGTCTACTGCCTCTGCTGCCTGCCTTTGGCTTGCTTCTAGTTGATGACACTGAATGGGGAGATATTGGTCATGGTCCTTCCAGCGTTACTGGAAGATGTCCGAATACCTCCAGAGAGAGGTGGTACTAGGACCTGCAGAGAGCAGAACAAAAGTAAATATAGTATTTTCCTGGCAAAGTAGCAAATGCAGTAAATAGTATGGAGAGGAACTTCAGGGTTGAGGGAAGAGCAATCCTTTGCTCTGACCTTGAGATGTCTGAAGGCAGGTTCAGCTATACTCCTTATGGGTTGATGTTTGTCAGCAGTTCTTAAAACTCCCTCTTCCTGTGATGAATGCACTCACCATTAGAAATAATTTCTCTCATCTTGTCTAATGTCTTCAAGGAAAAACACAAGACTTCATAGTATCCCTAAACCACCAATTACTTATTAGTTACATGGCAAGCCCAGGAGATCACAAGTTGCCCCTTGGGCAAACAGCCGTTACCCATTATGGAAAATAATGATCTGACTTTCGGATAACTGAAAGGGGAGGATCATGAGGGAGATGCTCAATTTGTCAGAGAATTGCCAACCCATTTTTTAGCTGGGAATGGCTGAGAAAGTATCTTCTTTGCTGGCAAACCACAAGGGAAAAATATGCAGCTATCAAAGGGGTTCATGAACCTAGATACATAGCTGGGGTTGCTACTTTTCCACTGGGCATTGGCAGCCCTCTGGCCTTCTGCTGTATGGGATATCTAATGAGGGCCAATGAGAAATGAGCTCTTAATGTGAGCGTAGGCTGAGTGAGGACTTGGATCTTCAAGGGGAAGAACTAGGAGACTTTGCCTTGTTGACAGGTCTGTGGGTATTACTTGAGACTCTTTGTAATCATATACATGAAATTCATTAGCTGCGCAAAAGAAACCAGCAGGCATCTTTGCTCCTGCAGACCTATCGTATTCAAGAAACATGAGTGTCTCCCATTTGTGCAAGTGACTGAATGTTCAGGATCTATAATTTCCCTGCCCAAAAGCTCCCAAAGAGATGTGGCCTGTTCACTTTCTTGTTTTTCTCCTGGATGATGTGGTGGGGTATAGTCTTCCTCGCCATGATGTGAACATGCGCAGTGGGAAAACCCAAATCAAGTGATTTTGGTATATTACATTGATATGCCTGTTGACATCCTTTCTGATTCTTTGAAATAAATCCCTAATGAACTGCTGCACTAACAAACTCAACAGGGCTCAGTAGAGTCGCAACTCCTTTTATAGCATGCTTTCCAAATCCCCTTCAAGTCCGTAGGAAAAGCCTTCATGGCTCTGGGTGGGAACCTGTGTCTCTGTATGTTCCTCAGTGAGGGGGATCCTTGCTTAGCTCAGGGATTCTGAAGCTAATGAGGCAATTTCTTCACTGACTTTTCTTCTGTACCCCACATTACCTCTTAAACTGAATTGTTTATCCTTCTTTATGTGCTCATGCTCCCCTTTCTTCAGTTTTCCTTTCCTCAGGGCCAGATCCCAGCAAGAAAGCTACTGCTGACTCTTACTGTGTAATGTATGTAGCTGTATATTTAGGAGAGCATTGGAGTAGGAGTTTTGGGGGGGTTAACTGGCTTCACCATTGAATGCCAACCTCAGGGTTTTGTTGCTAAACTGTATCTGTGGTGGATGAATGTGCAGGAGGCAATGAGTGCTTGTGGTCATGGCTGCTGCTTGTCTGGCCATCCACCTAGTCTTGTCATGGTTGCTGCTTGTCTGGCCATCCACCTAGTCCTTGCTATACTCCCTTAGAAACCTCAGTGGGTGAAAGGTCCAAATATTTGAGATCCTTCTGCAGCCCTTCTCTGAAAATGTCCTGCCAATTCCAGCATTCCTCAAGCTCTTGCTGCAGCACCCAGTTTGGCAGATTCCTGCAAGCCATTTTGTAGATCTTAATGATTGTACAGCCCTCATTTTGAAGGCTCCCCGGTGTTTGCTTCAGGTATGCCAAAAAGAGAGGGTGCGGTACAGGCTTTGGTGAGTTGGCACCCACTGACTTGAGTCAGTATTTTCAAGCCCTCGATTTTGCAGAAGGTGGAACCTGGAGCACTGGCTCTGCTTGTGGTCCTCCTCCTTCTCCTCCTCCTTCATCTCCTCATCAAGGAGGCTGGTGAATGAGGGCATGGAGTGTTGATGGGAGCCATTGTGATGGAGACCATCTTGGTTGGCAGGGTGAGACATGAATGGGGAAAGGGGAACAACATCCAGATGGCAAGAACAACCTACTGCTCCTCACTGGCCCCTGTGAGGCACTCAGCTCACAGAGGACATTTTGGGCTTGAATCGTATCACTTGAGTAGGAGGTATCTCTACTTTGCAAGTGTGATGTGGTAACCATCTAGAGCTGTCTATATATGTGCAGTATAAAGTGTGGAATCAATGAGATAACACAATGCTATGGCTACATACTATAACAAGTAGCGATGGGGCGAAGTTGAACTCAGGTTGAACCTATGTATCAGAAAGGACATGATTTGTTGCAAGAGCTTATGGGCAGTGAAGCCATTATCATAGAAAAGTGGGGACTGTGTCATATAGAGTGTATAAGTCTGGGAATGTACCAATCCCACCTTGTTGGCCTGCCTGACCCAACCTGCTTTTTCCTTCTTTCTAACATCTTAACTCACCTGAGATCACCCAGATCTAGGTGACAATAGATCGAGGAGGTCATGCAAGCTGACCTCCAACCAAGGCGGGATTCTTCCACCTGCCCTGCCTATACCACACTCAACAAAGAGCCAGATGTTAGTTCACAATCATTTCCCCCACTGATTTTTTAATCCTGAAGTAAACACGCTGCAGCTCCAGGAGAGGTGGTATGCAGACACTGGGCCAGGGCTGGCTTCCACTGCAGTGGTAGGAACGGGAATTCCACTGCAGGCTAAGGGGAAGGGAGAGCCCTCCAAGCTAACGTGATGTGGGAGGTCTAATTCCTACCATCACAGGCCTGATTTGCAGGCAACAGATTATTTCACTGACTTGTGCGATGTTTTTTATATCTTAGGTTTGTTTTTTGTTTGGGTTTGGTTTTTTTTTTACATGAAAGTGGGAGCATGTGGATTTTACAGGTAAATTATAATGAAAGCTGATGGGTGCTTGTGTAGGCTTGTAGAGGGTGCACACAGAAAAGCAAGCAGGGGCTGGAGGGAAGAGCTGAATGCCCAGGGAAGGTTTAATTAGCATATAGTGAAAAATCTAAAGGTTATACCTAGGCTCAATTCAGTGAAAAACAAAAACCCGACTGTTCTCGGAACATACCTGAGCAGCAAACCCTGTCGCACCTGATGCAACGCTTCCCTCTTGGGCCACCCACCTCCAAGACATGATTATGCAGTGAGAAAGGAGCAGCGCTTTGCACTTTCTGTTATCATGGCCCTTCTTAATTATACACACGTAAGTGTTCAGACACGGCCGCAATGAGCATGGTACACATCCAGGGGAAGTGAGATTCATCTGAGAATCTCCGGCTGCTTGGCAAGCATTTATTAACCCAGCCTCCCAACACCCCCGTGAGGAAAAATGTGTCGAAACCCATTTTCAGTATTAATTTAAAAAAAAACAAACCAAACAAAAAACTTAAGCAAGCAAAGTGATTTGCTCAGAGCCAAACAGCAGGTTGGTGTGAAAGAGCTTGCCTTAAAACCCCAGAATAAGGGATTTTGCCCTTCGTTTCTTCACACGCGGCCATGTTCCCACGTTGGTCTATGTTTCCACAGAAACTACAACAGGGGGGTCCCACTCTGTGACTCAGGGGCTTGGTTCAAATCCAGAGAGCCGTGTTTCCATGATTACTCCTCCTTTATGTAAAATGGCCCTTGTACAGGCTCATCTTGCTGAGCCATTTGGCTCTGTTCCTGGGCCTGACTGCTACCATGGGGTAGGACTGCAGGATCGCGTTTCCATTTTGTAAGGAGACGCACTTTCATAGGATGTGTGGAGGCCTGGCTCATTTCAATAGGAAGTCTGCTTGAACCAGAGCTTCATGCTTAGATCAACTGCATTATTATTATTATTATTAGCATTAATATTCATTGCAGTACTGCGTCCAACTCCTAATCAGCAATCAGAGCTCTTGTGCTAGGAAACAGCAATTGTCCTCAGCGATCTCAGGTCTCGGATCCACCAGAATTTAACTTCTAATTATGTGCTAATGTCCACACGTTTTACTGGGAAGCCGTAAGTTGGGAACAAAACTAGCTTTGCAGACCTTGGCTGAAATCTCTGCAATACAACACCTTTCCTTGGCATCTCGGGGCAAAACAGCTCTCCATGTAAGGAGCAGCTCATTGTGTGAGAACCCGTCATCCCATGCCTGCTTCATATGGCAGGATCAAGGCCTCTGTTAATGACACGGCTTGATGATGGGATGAACCCTACAGTGAGAGGGAGAAGGAGGTGCCGAGGGTGCCTTGTGATTGTGTGGTTAGCGTGAACTCCACCAAGCAGAAAAAGGGAAAGAAAACCAGCTGGACTACAACAGACATCCTTGTGCGGCCTCCAAACTGCAGCGTCATTCACGGGCTCATTTGGAAACCCTTGCAAAGTTTTATTAACATCTGCTCCTCCATGAATAGCAATATTTTATGCACAGAAACACAGCTTCACCTGCCGGTTCTATCTTTTCCTTTCTTGTGTGTATGCTGATTCTGTCCTGGTTTTTTTGTTTTTTTCCCCCCCTCTCTTTTTTTGGTGGTTGCCTAGTAGCTAGCAGTTGCATTCTGCCTTATCAGATTCTGCCTGGTTACAATCTTTCTCTATATGCCGAGGGCAACCCACCATAAGAGCATATGGAATATTTTAGTGTGCCTTGTTGGGTTTTTTTTCTTTCTGTTTCTGTTTTCTTTTCTGTTTGGGTTTTTTTTTTTTGTTTGGTTGGGATTTTTTTGTTTGTTTGGGTGCTGTTGGTTTTGTTTTGTTTTGTTTTTTTGTTGTGTTTTTTTTTAATAGACTTCAGTTTTATTTTTGTTGCCATTCAGATTGCCTTTTGTCTCTGATAAAAGCTGACATCCACAGCCTGGAAGCTATCAACAGAATCAGGTGAATTGTGGAAACTGGGGAGGTTTGATGACTTTGGGGCCCTTTTCAGCTTAATAAAAAGACAAAAAGCACATTCTGAGCAGGATTTAGCCCTCCTTCCTTTTGGCTTCCGACTGAGAAGTCTGTGTTCAGTCCATATAACATCTGAATTGCCTTTTGGAGGTGCCTACATTTCTCCTGAGAGCAGAGAGCCTCCAAAATATGGCCTCTGAAACTCAGGCTGTGCCCTGTAAACAGCAAAAAGCCACACATGTAGCGTGCTCTTCCAGTTCTCTTTTATCATGCTGGCCCTGTTGGATGGGACAAAAAGGGAAAGTCAGTGACACCTCTTGATTCAAACTAGACACTTCCTCATGCAGTGACAAAGGAAAGTGTGCTGCTTTTGGCAAGGCGTGACGCATGGGCTGAATGAGGGCTGTTGGGCTGCCTGTTGATGGGCTCTTCACGAAGTCTGGTCTTCAGTGTGGGTGCAGATTGGTGTTTCACACCTGAGGTGTGTGCTAAGGGGAGTTGGCCACGTTGCTCTTGTTAGACTTTCTTTCCGGTGGAAATTTGGCTCTGGAGATCCTGCTCTGTGCTGGGTTGTGTGTGCATGTCTGTGTGTCTGTCCGCCTGGTAACTTTGGAAGCTGTTAGCCAAATTCAATCGCATTTAACAGCGGGGCCAGGGATTTAAAGATAAGCAGCTCCTGTCAGTTGTTGGAAAACAGGCAACTGACTGGAGCTGGAGGCTTTGTTGAAAGAAAGGTGGCAATGTGACATCTGCCCTTGTTAGACATTAGAGAATCCATACAGGAAAGGTGTTTTGAATGCCCTACCTGATGGAACAGCTTTAATCAGTTTATGCCCTATCAGACAACACAGAAATCACTGCCTGCTTCTGTTTTCTCTGTGGCATCTAATAAGTCACCAATAGATGTCTAAGGTTTCTTCTTTTTCCTTTTTACCTTTTTTTTTTCTTTTTCTTTTCTTCTTTTTCTTTTTCTTTTTCTTTTTCTTTTTCTTTTTCTTTTTCTTTTTCTTTTTCTTTTTCTTTTTCTTT
>WTSP01008741.1:40820-64902 GCA_025331215.1 Actenoides lindsayi
TCTTTTTCTTTTTCTTTTTCTTTTTCTTTTTCTTTTTCTTTTTCTTTTTCTTTTTCTTTTTCTTTTTCTTTTTCTTCGACTAATAAGGGAGCTTTTGCTGCAATCTCAGTGCTATTCTATTAGAAGTCAGCCATCAGATAAAAGTCACTTGAAGATCAGCTCCATGAGACCTGCTGTCCACTTGTTATTTTTTCACTCTTCCAATGTCTTGGAAAGGAAATTCCAGAAGCTGTAAGAAACACTTATTAGCTTTTTATTTGAGGTAAATCTAATCAGCAGGTGATCTAACATAATGACATTTATCTGAACATAAGAGGAGAAAAAGCCTGGGGACATATTGGTGCTAAGTTTCCCACCCAAGGCAAACCAAGGTGAGCTCTATTGGGTCAGAGCACAACTGATCATCGTGGTCGTACTCTGTCACATATTTTGCAAGGAGGCTCACATCTTCTTGTGGATAGCTTAGTACTGTTTCTCATTATTAATATGGCTCTGCAGGTGTGCCAGGCCCTTTCCAGACTAATTAAATAAAAGGTCTCTGCCCCAAGGAACTAACCCAGCAAGGGATGACAATAAACAACAAGAGGAAGAGGGTTACGCAAGTGAAAGATCATGAGATACATCTCATGTTGTACCAGTATGTTGGGCCAAATCCTCAAGTAATTACATAAAGTCCAATTTTGCCAAGTTGTTCATTGTTAAGTTACTCCACCCTCATGTAAGAAATCCCACTGAATTCACTTAGTGAGAAAAAGACATGGAGCTGTACTAAGAGGCAAACAATCACACCTTGCAACCCAAGAGAGTGGATTTGCTTGTAAAGAAATCGAGCACTCATCAAGAGATAAAGAGTACAACTGAGATTGAAGGTGTTATCTAGACAATGTATGGATATTTTGTTTTATTAAGTACTGCAACAAGGTGGAACAAAGAACTTAGGTTCCCTCAAAATTAATTCTTTGCAGATTCAGTCATTATGACTGGATCTTAGAAGGTACTTAGGAATCAATGGTAGACAAGTGCCCTTGAGAATCTAGCTTCCTATCTTTAAAACTGGATCTTCTGCATCAGCTATCAATTCCCATCTCTCCCTCAGAAAGACCTTGTCTGAGAGGTTCCCTCCTTCCTGAAGCCACAATGACTCACACTTACAGTTGACATTCAAGGAACAAAGAAGTCTTCAGCGTCTATCTTGATGTTCATTTGGGCCAAGACGGCAAGTCACAATCTGTTTTGCTTTGAGCTTGGAGAGACAGGGGCTGATGCTATGAAGATCAAAGGAGGTCCAGATTTCCCTGACGTTATTCTGCTGAAATGTAAGGTTTGGGGATAATTCCCAGCTCTAGTTCCAGGAATATCTCCTAACTTTCAGGTGTGAATCTCAGTCTGTCAAGGAAGCAAACACTCCTGTACTGAGAGAATCCAGGTCTATGGCAACCAACAGCATTGGTGCTGGGAGATCTTTTTTCTTCACTGGATCTAGGCCACATACAGCTGAAATTTAATTCTGAGAAGTGGGCAGGGAGAGAATAGTTGGGAGTGGGACTGTGTTCAGGTACGTAGGTTGATGGCAAGGGAAACTTTGTATATGTTGGCTCTGAAGCCATGTGAGGTAGAGGGTGGTACAGAGAAGAACTCAGACGGTAGCTCACCTCCTTCTTCCCCCAGGGGCAAATGCCTTTTTTTCAGTTAGGAATGGATACATAATAAAAGAGCCAACTCTGTAGCCGTCATGATGCAGAACCTGGCAGTGCCTGTTTTGGAATGCTGGCTTAAGCATAAACAAGACCACATGAGAACAGAGTGAGTGATGATGGACCCAAAATTTGTTGAACTACTTGCAGAGCATACATTTTGCCTGCGCTTTGATAATCAGGGCTCTCCCAGAGCTTCCTTGGGCCCATGCGTTCCCAGGGGACTGGCTGCTCTCAGTGAGCAAAGTGAAAAGGTTGCTGTGACTGCATGGTTCCCCTTTGGCCAAGGTCAGCTCGCAGACAAAAAGGTGCAAGACGTCAGGGATCCTAACAAGAAGCTCAAGCTAATGTGGCACCCTGTGAAAACTAGGGCCTTACATTTGTCAGTCCACTGTCACCACCTGTCCCAGCTCCTGACCAATGGCTGTTCAGCCACATCCAGCACTTACAGGGTATATATATGTGTCCCCAGGAAGCACAGATGGACGTCTGCTCAGCAATTGCAGGGACTTGAGTTACTCTAGTCTCCTGTTTGTGCTGCCTTTCAGAAATGAAATAGCCCAATGGCTCAGGCAGGGGACTCGGAAGGGAAACTGATACAGAACAGTTAATACAACACCAGTCCTTTACACTGAGGATGAGCCAGTCACTTCTGAGCAACATAAGAAATCCACTCCAGCTGAAGAGCATATGTTTCTTTTCTCTTTACAGCAAAGCTCCCATTTCAGGCACAGGTATTATTTGTTTCTCGAAATCCCCTTTCCTGTGTCTGCTTTGCTGACCTGATCATCTGAGAGCCCTGAGAGTGGTAGCTATCCCTCCCTACTATTGTTTGCTCTCAAGATCGGTTTGGAAGGGCTGTGCATATGTGTGTTTGTTTTGTTTCTCCTGCTAGTTGTTGTTGGGTTTTTCTGTTGTTTTCCTTTTTCTTTTTTTTTCTTTTTTTTCCAGTCTTAGATGTACACAAATGCAACAAAGAAATGAGAAGCAGGACTGTGGCATGCAAATCTGTCAATGTGCTATTCAATTAGTGTATTGTTACAAGTAAAACACCAGCAGCCTAGTGAGAAAGAGGAAGTACCAGGTGCTAAAAGGACAATCATACAGCTTTCGCTATACCCTACCAGACAGGTTTTTCCCTCTTCAGAAAGTTTACTTGTTCTTACTCTCATATAGACCTGAAAAAACTGGAGAGCACCTCTTGAGTCTTTAAGTTGTATCTCTTCTCTCTTTTAATCCCTTCCATGAGCTGAAAAAGATTAATGGGGAGGGCATTTTGTTGTCTGTGTCTTTTTGCTCCCTTTACACTCGCTGGAATCTGTTCAGGTCCTTCATCCTGAATTCTTTATTCTACCAGCCTGTGTTTATTTAGTTTTGATTTATGCCACTTGTTGTGCCCATGCTGTCTTTTAGTTTAAATAGGTCTTTTTTTTTTATCCCTATTTACTCTCCTGATGTATTTATATAAATTAATGTTGTCTTCTCAGTCTTTGCTTTGTTCAGCTAAACAAACCAAGATGTATATTCTCTTGCCATGACATGGGTTCACCATTTCCTGATGCATCCTGGCACTTCAGCTTTGTACTCTGGAGGCAGAGCAGCTAGGATTGTTCTTTGCCCTGGAATTGTTCTGGTGCTTTGGAGGTTGTCCTCCATGTGTTTTGTGCTGATCAAGACAGAAGTTTCCCTATCTTTTTTTTTGAAATACCTTGTAAGACAATATTTTTGACAGCCATGCCATATGTTCTTTTCTGGTGGTTGATCCATGTATCCCATGTTTTAGACCTTTTTTAATGGAATAGCTTCAAAAACTCTCATTAGTACTTTATTAGTACATCCATCCAGCATCCAGCTTGCCTAGGTTAATTGGCTACGGTTCCTCTACAGATGCAGGAGAGGAAATTGGTATCATATCCTACTCTAAGTGTTTAAAAAAGACACCCTCAAGAGCCTTATTTGTCTACTTCAGTCTTTACTGGAATATAGCAATTTAGCCAGCTACCTTGGACTATGTATGTATTCAACATAGGTAAAGTTAGGCGAGATGTGTGACCCCTTCAGTACTGAACCTTTGGATCTCAAGGACATGCTGTTCATCTTACATGATAACTTCATGCTCTTAGGCACCGAGAGCAGTGCTTTCTGAGTTTACAACAGCAACAAATTTTAATAACACTGCTCCACTTTTTGTGACAAGGACATTTGCAAAATATTAAATAAAATCAGTGCCCAAGTGGATTTCTGAAGAACTGCAGTCATAACTTTCTTCCAGCTCTCTACTTCCTCTCTCAACACCATCTGTTGTCATTTCCTCTGTAGTGACTCCTTCTATCCTCAAATTCTTCTCCTACTCTCCATGCTTTACCACTTAATAATTTCCCATGAGGTACATAACAAATGCTTTTCTGAAGTCCGGAGAGATTAGATCTACTGCATTTCCTTTCATTAGAAAATCAGTGATCTTATCAAAGCAAACTATCAGGTCAGTTCAGAATGATCTATCTTTGTCAGAAAACATGCTGTTTTTTATTGTAATTTTCATTAACATCCATGTCTTTAATTATTGTTCTGCTGAAGGTGCTCCAAAGTTTGACATCGCTGATGCCAGCCTGCACTTTCTGGATCAACTCTTTCAACCTAAGACTCAATAGACCTCTTAAAATGATTCACAGTCAGACTTTATGCCTATGTTTAGACAAGTAAACAAAAAGATCTAGGGCTTATTCTCTCATCCCAAAGACAAACGGCAGGGTAGAGACAGGCTGGAGATGCTGCACCTAACCTCTAAAATCCTCCTCCCCACCAAAAAAGAGTGGTCTTACAGGTACTGTGTACTGGGAATGATGTTTTACACATGATGTCTTCTGAACCATGCCTGAGCATGCCACGTTTCACAGGATAAAACTTGCTAGGGACTCAGCTAAAGACGAGGGCAATCACATGCCCTGGCCTTGTTTAATATACTAGTATAGGCAAAACTGCTGATTCTTTGTGCCTTTTCTCTTAGTCCTCTGTAAGGTGATTGTTTAGTTTCCCCTTGAGCTGATGGCAATTTCAAGGAGCCACTTCCTACTCCCATCCTCTCTTTCCCACTAGCCTCTATGCCTCTAAACCCGTTCGGAGCCTTTACTGGAAACTTTTGTGATTTGTTTGAATTTCCTTTGCAAATTCTATCCGGATTTGGCTTGTGGCAATTCTCCTGCTTGGTGCATGTGTTTTCAGCCATTGTACTTGAGCCACCAAAAAGTTCAGCGCCTGATTTGGGATGGGGTGAATTTGTCTCTCTCCATAGTGTATGAATGACGTGAAGCACTGCTTTCCATTCTGATCCCCTAGAAGCTGGGGGAGATAAGTCTCATCCTACATTTAAACATCCTTCCTTCTCTCTATCTTTCTCACTCTTATTCTTGCTATAATGCACTAGAAAACTGAACATTGTAGGTGAGGTCTTCAGCGTCTGTAAGTCTAAAGCTAGCTCAGTTGGCTCGACGGTGATCTTCACCAGCTGAGACCTGCTGCTCTCCCTGGTGAACCACGGTGAGAATGGTTTGACACCATTTTTCCTATGCAAGTCAGACATGAACAGGATCGTTGCTCCCATGCAAAGATCTTTCTTCCCCACCCTTGTGACGTGAAACATAAGGCTACACATTTCAACTGCTTCTTGGATAGAGGCAATAATTTCTTAATTTGCCCTGAAGGGGCACGCGCAAAAATGGGGAGGAAAAAAAAAAAAAGAGCTTGTGGAATTGATTGGAGGAGAGATGCATCTTGTTCAAACTAGAAGTGAAAATATATTCCAAAGGAGAAATCATTAGCATTTTCATTAAATGCCAAAGAGTGTGACTATTAGACCTACCTCAGGCAACCCTGAGGTTGAAAACTTTTCAACAAGATTTAATTGATCCAGATGGATTGAGGTTGTTTTTTTTACCCCTTCCACCCTTCTACTCCCTGCTTAAATCTCTATACTCCATCACATGTGAGAAAACCCCAAACCCAACCAAATTAAAATAAATAAACAACGCCTTCAGCCCACGCCCTGGAATGAAAACTGCAGTGTAATATGAAATGTGTCCTGATTGTCTTGTTATGGAGCTCGGTGACTCACCAACTGTTACAATTGGGGTTAGATAAAATAAAAGGATTATAATTAAGGAGGCAGCAGGAGGATGTTAACTGGGCAGTCAGATGGAAGCAGGCCCATTACAGATTTGGATGTGCTGGGGTTTGGCTTGGCTTTCGGAGGGCTACCAGGATGTGTGGACATGAGGCTTGGCTGGGTGGTTTGCAGCAGACAGTCTGTAAAAAACATAAAAGGGGCCCATTTAGCTGAACTACTCCAGTACACTGGGAGGAGGGGGTCCCAGCTTCTATTTGGTGTTCTGTAGTTATTCCCCAAAAATGCCCATTTCCCTGCTACTGTGAAGGTGGGTGGTGAAGTGCTCACTTGCCAAGCCTGGTCAATGGAAGTCACGGGGCCTTGCTACAGTTATCTGAATGTTGGGCAGTATTTCTGGGCAGCATTTTGACCCTGAACCTCAATGTAGCGCCTTCTTTCCCTTGAAAATAAATCTGAACCAGCCCTCTGAACCCAGCACAAACTCCTGAGTGAGTGACTATCAGTAGGACCAGTGCAGGCACCATTCTCCATGGCAGTGGGGAGCTCTACTTGTGATGGGGGTGAATACAACAGCTCAGTGGTGCATGCCTATTAGATTTAGACTATGTACTTGACATGGTGGCAATAGCATTTTAACCTGTTGGATACAAGGTCACATAGCAAGTAGGCAGATTGGGTCTTCCAATGTCTACTATAGCAATAGACCTATTTTTCCCCCTCATGTTTCTAGCTTGCTTTGATGTTTCTTGGCCTCCTGGAGGAAGATGACAGTAGAAATAATTCTGTTAAAATCTTCTGTGTATTTAACATCTTACTTCCAGCAGCCTGAGTGAGCTGGCCTTGAAGTCCCAAAGCCAGGTGGATAGTATGATGGTGTTTCATGTGTCAGCATGCCAGAGCAATGCCACAAATGATCTATGGCCAGTGCAAATGCTTCTTATGTAAGTCCATGAAAGCCATTTTCATGGGTGCAAAACACCTAATGCTTCAGTTTGGGCTAGCTTAATATCTGCAGTAATTATCCAAAACATCCCTGAACACTATCATGATTAACTACCAGGTTGGAACTGGACCTGAGATGGAATCTGTGAAAATGCAGTCATGGTTGGAAAGGGCTGCAGGAGTCATTTGGGGCTGTGACTGCAACACCAGAGTGGCTTGGAAGTAAAAGCACAATGATTTTTCTGGTGAAAACTATAATGGGAGTTTCGGTAGGATGTTCTGTATTGTTCCCCAGCCTGGAGTTTTGCCAGGATGTGGGAATTTATGTGCCTGAATGCAATGCTTCCCCCATGGAGTTGATAGCTGGCTGAACCCAAAGCTGTGCTCCAAACCTTCACCCCTGAATCAGCCACGTGTGTGTCCCTGTTTCCTCATACTCCTCTGTCCTCCTCTATCTGCCTCTTGTCACTCACCTGACACTTACACTGGAAATGCCCTGGGGCTGGCATCCCCTTTTTGTTCTGGGCTTGAACAGCTTCTTGCACAATGAGCTCTGTGGTAATACAGCCAAACAACAATTGCTAAGGGTGAAAGATCGCCAGGTTATAGATGGCAAAACCAGTCCACGGGACTGGCTGTGTAATAGAATAACAACAACAACAAATTCATAATAATAATAATGGCAGGAATAATGAAGGAGTATATTCAAATATTAGCTAGCTACCTAGAACTCGCCACTTGCCTTGACTGCAGCTCTTATAAAACCCATTATCCTTGCTGAACATGTATTTGCCTGTACTGTCAATGTCCTAATTCTGCTCCTCACCATTTCTCCATTTGCCTTGCTGTATCTTTCTCAACTTAAAAAAAAAAAAAAAGATAAAGAAATAAAAAGAAAATCACATGGCATCAAAGAACTACATCAGGAGGTCATTGCATCAAATGCTGCCGCTAGTTTAATAAAGGAACTGACTAATATACTCATTAGTGGTGCTCGTTGCTAATGCCCGATCAGATAATGAAATTGAAATATCATGTTTTAGGGTGTAATCAGGATCCCTGCAGGTGCTGGGATGGAATTGCCCCATAGGTACAGCATTACACAGTTAACTAGGTGTGTTACTTGACGGGGGTGTTTCAGCTTCCCAAGCCTGCGGGTAGGAAGAGATGAGGAGGACTGTCAGCATAGCTAGTGAGAATGGGGAATCAGGTTGGAAAGAAGGGAAAAAAAGGTGAAGTGACCTAGGTTGAAGCGAATGGAGGTAGCTGGGAGTAAGTGGTAGGTGTCAAGCCACCTACAGAACCAGCTAGGACCAGGTGGATGTGTGGAGGCATGGTGCTCGCCCTTTGGGAGGACATGTCAAGCTGCCTGCAGATGAGGAGCACTCTGGGTTGGCTAAGCACTGGTGGGTGTGTGCAGAGAAGCACACTTAGGAATTGCTTCTGAGAACATCAAAGGCTTTGTTGCCTACTTGGCATCAGGAAAGTAGAGAAGAAAAGACTAATGTGGACACAAAAGACCTGTGCATGTAATTGGAGGTAGAGAGGACCCTTCGGACCACCCCTGAGTGGGGACACCAGGCTGCTTCTAACACTGGTTCTAGCCTAATCACAAAGTCCGTGGTCAGCGGGTGAGATGGGATGCACCTTGCTTCCCTGGGTCTGCAGTGTCACCTACACAAGACCTTTAATCCCCAGTCCTGGGGGAGCTGCAATTGCAATTTCATTGTCCAGGGATGACAGACAAGCGTGTCAGAAACCTAGCACCAGCTTTCTCTTCCCCAACTCAAACATCTGTCTTCGAAGTTTTCCAGCAAGTGGCTAAGTCCAAAGAAGTTAGCAGCACTCTTTTTTTTTTTTTTTTTTAAATAGAAAAAAAAAGGAAAACACATTAAAAAATTCAAACCCAACCCCAGTCTAATCAATGCTACCAGACTTTGGGTAAACTGGGCTGAATGACAAGAGTTTTCCAGAGGAATTTGTTCCGTATGGAAGTTAACTTTAAACACTTTTCTTCATTGCCAGATGATTTAATACTGGATGAGCCAATGAAAGACAAAGCACTTCAGAGACGCTCAAATTACTTCCCAAGTTGCTCACAGAATATGTTCTGCTGAGACAACACCAGGCTAGAGACATCAGTGGGATTAGCAGTAAAGCAAAGTTTTGTTTCACTACAGTATTTTAGATTGTCTTCCAATCTTTAGTTGTTTGGGTTTTTTTTTCTCCCTGTTGCTTCCAGTTGCTTAATAGTAATATCTTAAATGTCAATAACAACCCGTTCTGGCTAGCATCTCTCAACACTTTCTATCTGTCCTCCCTTCAGCATCCCAGACCTTCCTCCTTCCACCTATTTTCCATGTACTGTCCTGGAAAGACAGTTCAAATCCTTTCAGATGAACGAGTGAGCTCACCTGGTACTTACATATCTGCTGTGAAGTCCTTCAGAAAAGGAATGAAAGAGGTGGGGAAGAGGAAAACGCATGTCCCTTCCTTGGGTTTCTAAGAGAAAAATCTCAACTCCAGGTGAGGGGTCACGGCCATGAATCCTCTTGGAAGGGAGATGTCCTCTTGCTGCCCAGAATATGGTGTCTACATCCCAAAGGGAGGCAGGATTTAAAACATTTCATTTTTTCTCTTTTCCCCTTGGTGTTCTCTATTGGTTAGTTTAGGCAGGCAACTGAGCCATGTGCAGGATGCTATGAAACCTGTTTTTAGGTGCATTCTAGAGGGAGATCCATGGGAATTAGGTCCCTAAATAATTACACTTAAGCACCTAAAGCTATGGCTGTGTTGATAAACTAAACAAGGCCAGGGCTCAAGCCCAGGTACTGGCACTTGTTCTCCTAAACTATCCAACTCTTAGCATGGTCCCTGGCGATGGTTTTTCCCTGTTCCAACTAGTACTCTCCCAGACAATGTCTGGGCACAGTCCAGGGACAGCCTGGGCCAAGGAGCATCACCACAGGCAATTCAGATGCAGCCCCCTGGTTTTGGAAGGAAAGACGCTTATCAGCACGGACGCAAGTTGCTCCATGCCAATTGGCCTCTGGGCCAAAGAACAGCCCCATGCATGTTTTCTTTACTAGAATAGATGAAGTTAAATGCTTTCAAGAATGTAGTCTGACATGCTTAATAGGGACTTGGGAGCAGAGCTGGGATCCTAGTTCTGAAAAGGAAAGGGGGATAAAAGCGGTACTTGATTTATCCAAACATTAACTCGTTCCTTCCTACAGATCTGTTTTGCACAGCTTCATTTCCAGAAGACCCAAAGGGGACCAGATTCTTCACTGCACTTTGCTGCTGCTGTTATTCTCTTGAACCCCCATAATCTACTTGTGGCCACTTCCTAGATCTCCTGGCAGTATAAGGAGAAACTTTTTCATGACAGAACACTGGAACAGGCTGCCCAGGGAGGTTGTGGAGTCTCCTTCTCTGGAGACATTCAAAACCCACCTGAACCTGTTCCTGTGTGACCTAATCTAGGTGATCCTTTTCTGGCAAGGGAGTTGGACCAGATGATCTTTCAAGGTCTCTTTCAGCCCCTAAAATTCTGTGATTCTGTGATAAAAGTCTTGACGATGGACAACTGGGTAGCAAGTCAGGGTTATTTTATACTGGAATGGAAGTGAAGCTTTTAGCAGGAATGAGATGTTCTGGTATTTTCCTTCAGGTTCTTGTCGGAAGTGTCTGATGTCTCTGTCATAACTTGGAGAAACTAGATTCTTCTCTCCTTCCAGTCTGCCCCAATGCAATATTTGATGGAAGGTGGTAATGAGACTTGAGCATTTGTGCTGGTAAGAATACATCCAGGGAAATGATGCTGGCCCTTTCTCACAACGCAAAATGAAAGCTGGCATATCTGTGTCCTTTGCCACGAGCACTCAGCCATCCGGGTGAACAATAGAGCCTGTGTTCATGCAGCACCTCGTGGAGCGGTGTCCTTGTCCCCTGCCAGCTCGCCCAGCAACATGACACCACAAGCACTAAACACAGCAGAGCATCCACATGCTTCAAACTGAGGGTGGGGTCTGAACACACTCCTTGAAAAATCTTTATTACAGTCATCTTGACATTAACATTTTAGGGGAGGTTCTCAGTCAGTTGATAATTTGCTGAATTGGACAAAATAGCTGTGAAAGGGAGAAAAAACCCTGAAACTTTTAAGTTCTGACTTTGAAACCTGTTTTGGCTTAATCCACTCAAATTTCTACCTATATAAAATCCAAGTTTCTTGCATTAGAAATTAGGTGTCTATTATACATGCACATTATCCATTGGAAGTGGAAGTGTGTGTAATAGATATGTACGTGTCTTCTTTAGCCCTGAATGGATGCTTCACGTTATAAACCCTGATTCCTGTGGCAATGGAAATCCTGTTTAAAATCATGATCCTGCTGGACTAGATGCTTTGCTGCTCAGTGACTAGCACCCGGATGTCAGTGGCCATCTAGCCTGAGGAGTGAAGGGTTAGCCTCATGGTCTCTTCTCAGCATCCTGCTTCCTCATGGGCATTTTGCTCTGGTATATATGTTACTAGGATGTCTGGAGGCAACGTCCCCACTCCTGTGTGTGTCATTTGGGTATCTGGAGGTGTCATTTGTGTTTCTGGAGATGACATGGCAGAGGTTTGAGAAGAAGTGCGTGGCAGAGCTTAGCTAAACCCAGCCTGCTCGAGTTATCGGCTGTGATCTTAACTAGAAGGTCCTTTTTCTGCTCACTTACCCTTGCACACACGCACATAATTGCAGTGTGAATTCATAATATAAACCATGATGTAATAGACACCAACTCAACTCAACTTAATTACTGTACAAATGAACAACAACTTAAATCACAAGCAGAGTCCCATTAAAAGTAATCAGATCCTGGGTGGGGAGATGGTTAAAGGTGGTGTTTGAACTCCAAAGAAAAATATGCTCTTGTTTGGACATAATTTGGTTTCTTTTTTTTTTATTGTTATTTTTTCTTACACAGTGTATTTTTTGCTCTCTCTCGCTGGCACTCTCTCATTTTAATTTTTTCAACTTTTTTCCTGATAAACCAAACTAGTCTAGACATATCTTTTGAGAGCAAATGTTCTCTAAGCTATGTTCATTCCTTGTGAGTTTGTACGTTAATCATTAAATATAATTAATTAGAACATCTTGTAATTAACTTGGAAAGCAAAATTATACAAGGGTATGAGTTTGTAACCACATCACATTTGAAATAAAAATAAAACTTTGACTAAAAGGAATAACTGCTCTTTGGAATTAGATGAGTAACAATGTTGGATTGGCTCCCCGAAGCTGTCGTGTTGGCTCTGAACTCATTCACATATATTAACCACATTTCACATTGATACACACACGCGTGCACGGACGTGTGCACACACACACCAGAGCACCATAGTCCAGAGTTAGCCCACTACAGGGATGCTTTAGGCCACCCCGCTGTTTTCTTGGCTCTCTGCACTGCTGAGGCCACACGGGACTCAGCAAACAAACCATCAAGCAGCCTTAGGGTTGCTCTGACTTGCCCTGACTAGTTGAGATGGCCCTTTGGGTAAGATGCTGGCTGGAAATTGTGGCATTTCATGGCAGGCTTTCCTGCCAAGGCAAGAAGGAGCTGGCAGGGGTGGCAGACAGCTGGCTGTGGGGCTAGCCCCCAGCTGGAGATTCCTAGTCCAAAGAAATCCTCACATACATGCTGGGACCAGTCCTCAGGTCCACCACTGCTCTAAAAAGTTGTTTCTGAGCTGACCTGTGGAGCACAGATAATGAACCACCTTAGCTGTCTGGTCAAAAAAAAAAAAGGAGGGAAATGGAGTTTATCTCTTCTTGCCAAGCAATTGTTCTCATCAGAAGTTAAAGACCACAATAGTTTCCTTGTATGTGCTGAGAGTTCTGCCATCCCTGCTTGACTAAGCTGGGGATGTCCTGGGAGATGGGAGTTTCACCGAGCCCAACAGAAACATACCTATGCATGGCTGCTGCAGTATCCCAGGGTGAGACACTGGGGCTGGGGGCTTTAGGTAGAGAAGCTCATGAGATCTGTAGGAGCAGCACTCCTAGGGATTCCCCGATTGACTACCTAGAGGGTGTTGGGGAGGCTAGCAGTGACTCTACAGCATCTCCTGGAGCTTTGCTGGGCTCTGTCACTTGCTTGCTATACAGCCTGGGGCATGTCATTTCACTGCTGTTTCTCCTTCCTCTCTGCCCTTTTTGAATACACTGTGTTGGTGGGGAGATCACTCTCCCTCTTCACATTGGACAGGCACTACTGTTAGCCAAAAGGAATCTTTCACCCCTCTCACATCCCCAGGTAGGACTGTGCTTTCCCCAGCAGCGGGTGTGTGCTGAAACTGATTGGAGGACTTCGCTGCTCTGAGCTTGCTCTGTTGAATTTTGCCTTTCACTCTTTTGGCAGCAGGAATCACTAAGCCTCTCTCCAATTATATTTCTACCCTCCACAGCCAGACAATTTCTCGGCTGTGTTGTTCATCACCACCTAGGCACAGAAACTTTCCTCACATTTTTGTGGTTGTTTTTCAGGCCAGTGGGAGGGGAGGCAGCTGGGGAGGAGGGGGGCTAAGGTGGAGAAGAGTGGAGGTGGAGCAACAGAAAGGCTTCTCAGAATATGGGGGAGATGAAAGATGGGATCGTCTGGAAGTTCCAGACCTGGAATGAGGGACTGTAGTGAGTAGAGACGTCATAGGTGACTGCAGTGAGGCAAAGTTCTTTCCTCCTCTGTGGTCATGAACTGAGTGACCAGAGGACTTGGAAAGGTGACGTTGGATATCCCTCTCCATTCATTAGGGCATCCCTACTCTGTGTTCAACTCTCAAATGGCACTTTGACATCCTTCACTGGTCCCTTAGACTGGAAGTCAGCTAAGAAGCCCTCTCTCAACTAAAATTTGCTCATGTTGTGATGGGTTAATTAATTTCAAGAGGCTCAAAAATATGATTGTTCCACCTTGATGAACAGAGGAAACAGGATGTGGATTTATTTGCAGGGCTGTGACAGAGGGGGCACTAGGAGCGTAACTGTGTTCTCCTTGTCTTGTCCTTACCTGCAGGTAGCACCCTGCCACTGGGGCAGGCACCAGCAGTGGGATGCAGCTTGCCTGATGTTGAGAGGGTTGGTGTTAGACATCTGAGGTAAACTAGATGGGTTGTATCACCTTCTCTAGACAGAGAAGAGGGACAGGAACCTCTGGGAGAAGAGCTTTCTATTTTAACAGAGGGCTAAGGTCCACTCAGTACAGATACTCATGGTGACAAATGAAGTACCCATCTTGCTCTTCAATGGTGACCAAACTAGGAAATAGAGCCAGAGCTATATCACTGGAGAGGAGCTCCACTCTGCCTCCTACTGCAATTTCTCCCTCTCCCACCTCCACCTTAGGTACATCTGTCCTTCCAGACATCTTCTCCTTGGCAAAACTCCCATTTCAGAGCGAGATAAGATGGATCTGATCCTGGCACGTAAGAAAGGGTCTGCTTTATGTGGGACAAGACATCTGCCCACATTTATTACTTTGCAGATATGGGGCACCATGAATAAATGATGAAGGCACGTGCATATTCCCAAGGAACAACAGCAGTGAATGACAATTAAAAAAAAAAAAAAAGTAATCTAAAAGAGATGTGACAGTAGTTTTGAATAGAGCTGACACTGAGCAAACACTTCACACAATGTGGAGGGTGATATAATATCCTGCCCTTTCAGAGTGTCACTGTGACGTGTATTTGACATTCATTGGCAGCAGCAGCCCAGCTTGATCTTCACGCTGCAAAGTGCTGCACATATATCTAGGAAAAAAGAAGATAGTGAAAGAGATGCACCCTGTTCACTGCCCTTTCTTATGTGGGTGTGAATCTGCCTTAGTGGAACCCATGGGAGCTTTACTACTGACTTCAGTCCCTATTAACCTCCCTGATGAGTAGTAGGAAATTAGGCATGCGTGGAGGGAAGGGTGTTTATGAAAAGCAAGGTCTAATGAGATCCCAGTTTCAGAGTTAATTATGGAACAACTATTGCCGCTCCCTAACCCAATACCGTGCCTGATTCTGATCTCGCTGCATGGGAAAGAGAGATACTTTATACCCATGGGGGCTCTTGGGCTGCATATGGCTCTTGAGCAATTTAAGTGCATTTATGCTGGGGTGATATCATGTGATCGGCAGTGGGACTGCACCGATGCGGGGCTGCTGGGTAATCTGTGGGATGAAGCAAATCAACAGGACTTGCCAGGTCATGCCCAGTCCCATCCCATCCCACAGTGGTGCAGAGAGACAGAGGAGAGCTGTTGTTATCTCCTCGGTGAACCACTCCTGTTGCTCTCCCTCCCTTTGCTCTCTGATGTGCCTGATACGTGTCTTCTGTCTCTCGGATGAATGAAAGGTGTTGGTGGATGGTTTGTAAGGTCAGCAAGATGGGCCAGCGTGGGGATCAATTGAGTTGTACCCGTGTGTGTATGTAATCAGGATCTGGCCCTCTGCTAATTAAAAAGCTTAAACAAACGCATGCAAATGAGGCAGATATGAACACGCAGGTGGATTGCTGGAAACAACACCCTCCACTCCTCCAATCGAGGGGGCAGCCTGTCCCAGCACTCCCTTTTGTTTTGTTGTTTCCACAAGAAAGCTGCTTCTGTTGTGGGGAAGTTTCCCCTTGCTTGAGTTCAGCTCATATGGTCCTGGGGCATAAACAGCCTCTTGTCCCATGACACATGCTTGCCCTGAGATTACACACAGCTTGTCAGAGATGGCACGAAACATTTCACTGGGAGTGTGAGGAAAAGCCACATTTCTCTTGGCCTTGCATTTGCTGGCCTTTTCAAGAACGAATCTCAGATGGTTCGCAACATGTGACAGATTTTTATAGGTCTGATTCTCCTTTCCACAAGGCCATCTTACACAGCAGCCCTGGGAAAACCTTCTGGGAAAGATGCACTTCTTGTTACAAGAATGTGTAGAGAACAGGTCCGCAGGTGACAGCTCTGAGCCCATCAAATCTAAATCAAGATGCAGTTGATCATATTTTCAGTACAAACCATATTCTGGGATAACTTTTATAAGTAGTTGCATGGCTCTTGTCACTACACTTCCAGAGTCCTTTAGGAATAGAGATTTTTCCCACTAATGTAAATGGCCCTTTGATAATGGAAAATTTGCCTGAGGAAGGGCTGGCTGTTTAATGCTGCGGTTAAGTCATTGCTTTAATCTGGCATAGCTCTTGAAAAATCTACTGGAGTTACTGAAAGGGTCCTTTGAGTCCCCTTTTCCCTAAGCCACTTATTCCCTTTGTGCTTACACTAATGTTCATAGGTCTACGTGGTGATTTAGATCAGGGAATTGATGTGGTCATAAACTCTCCAGACCAAAAGAAAGTGAACAAGCAAACAAACAAAAACCTGAAGTAAAAAATAAACCTTATTTTTTCAGCAATGTGTCAGCATGAGATCCAGTGTCAGCCAGAGGGAGATGATGGGAATGAGAGGAGATCACAGATGTGATTAAGATGAGCCCTGTCCATTGCACACAGTCAACAGAAAAGCGCTAGTGCCGTGGAGCACACTGTGCTGAAGACCAATCTCAAACCCACTTTTCAGCTTATATACAGGATACCTAGTATCTCCTAGATGTCTGACATACTTAGCAAAACTTATATTTGAAATGCTTCAGCCCAGGCTGTGCGTCAGGGCTGGTCACCTAGGAGCAGACCATGTAATTCTCTGATACAGAAAATGTAACTTGGTAAGAAACAAAGTCAGAGGGATATCTACTCAACACATAATTGTGTCATTTCTACGATCTTTACGTCCATGGTTGACTTTGTTACCCCTACTGAAAATTAGTCTATGTTATATTTTACTTTGGGTAGCACTGAATGTGGAAAGAACTTCAGATCTTTGTCTCCAATTCCCCTTTTGGAAATGACTCTAAGATGTTTCCCATAGCCTATTCACCCTGCATGGCCTATGAAGGGCAATTGCACCAAAACAGAGTACCACCGAACATAGGTATGCAATGTCCTATTTGATTTCATGTGTTTTACCTTCCAATAGAAGAACTTAGGCTTCTCTAAATCTCCGTCTAGTGTTCACAGGCTGGGGGTTTGGTAGAGACGGGCAAAGTGGTGTGTTAATTTGTTTGGCATAGCCTTGTCATGTGGGTTTTCATTTTGCAACTCCACAACCAAAATGAAGGGTAGCTGAGATCAAAGTCATTTACTGCTTAAACTCTAATGCTCAGGGGAAGGTAGAGGTGCTATTTCAGATAGGAAGAAGTCTCTGATTTCATGTCATTAAAACCGTATGTCTCTGTCCTTAAAGCACATAAATACACTTAAAGTTGAGCTTAAAGACAGGAGTATGTAAATACTTTGATAAAGAAGAGGTAGGATTACATGAAGTACTTCTTGCTCTTGTACTGACTTAAGTTAGCTAATTCAGACAAAAAAATGCCATGTAGGCATAGTAGCTTTGTTTTTAACTAGATTAAAGTGAGAAGGAACAGATTAAAGCATTGAGGGGGCTTGGATGTTGAATATGAATTACTAGTTAGAGTTGATCTTAAAATACCTTTGATCTTTGATCAGTTCAGAAGCAGAAGTAGATTCAAATGGAGAATTCCAGCTCATATTGGAAGCCTTCACTAAGAGTTTGATTATGGGAAGGCCTGGTGACAATCACTCCTTTACAGACAGTCTAGATAGAGATGGAGCTGCTTTGTTTCCAGAATTTGTTTCTGAGAGTGTCTAGAGGCACCACTTTTTCATCTTTGCTTTACTGAATCTGGTTGGCCATGAAAGGTAAGAATCCTCTGCTTTTATTATTCCCATTGAAAAAAATTGACTTGAGATGTTGATTCAGTGTAAAGTTTTGGCTGAAATCCTTGTTCCAAGACCTTGGTGTCAACAACAGATTCCAGATTCCTTTTTACTTTAATTGGTTTTGCTTTTAGCCACAAGTAAAGATTGCAAAACTCAAAGGCGTGGAATGGCCATCCCCTACTTCCAGTGTGGGTCCACATTACTTTTTTTTTTTTTTCCTCTCCTGAGCTTCTTATATGAATGTGGTTTTGAAACCACTTGAAACAGGAATTTTATTTTCAAGTGGGGACCTAAATTTAGGATCCTGAATCTGTATTTGGAAATGGATAAAAATAACAACAATTCCTTAGTGTTGTTCTCCATGGAGATTTCTTGGCCCTGAGAACTTTCAAGATTTGCAATGTGAAATATCATATTTGTTGGCATAAAGACTGACAAAACTTTTCCAATCATAATCTACAGCAGAAGATTCATGTGTTTATATGTCACTCAGTACCACTCACTGAGTATGCTTCATGCCTGTGGGCTCAATTGGTGTGCACAGGTACATGAAAAAATATGGCAAAAGACATGATTTTCTAAAGCAGAGCACTCAATGAAAGGTCCCAAAGTCATGGCTGAACTCTTCAGGAATAGTAATCTGAACTGTTCTTAGCCCATCCCTTCTACCTGAAAGCGTTTTGTGCCGGGATTTTCCAAAGTGCTCAGTGTTGGCTGAACTCCACTATCAAGTTTACTGGCAGTGATTCCCAGTGATTCACTAGAAGCAGAACTAGGCCAGAAATTAGACCCTTTGAAGAAGTCCACAGTGAGATCCTGTCCTGAGGTTGTTGAAGATCTCGTCCTCAGCCTTTTCTTTGGTGGCTGTAAAGATAAATCATCCAAGAAAACCAGAACAGTAGACCTTGATGGGAAAACAAATTCTATTGCCATGAATCTTTTGCAGTTGAAGGTGATGAAATTCTTTCTGGGGAAGTTATGAAAAGTCCTTCTTATTGCCCAGTGCATTGTGTCATGCCACTTGTGAGCTAATCTTTCCATTCAACCTGCCCTCCTGGCTGATAGACTTGTGGTATCTCTCCCACTCTGCCTGTGGTTTTGAAATGTTTCTTCTTTCCATGTTGGGATGTGATGGGCAGGAGATGTGCATGTGTATGTCCACCTGTACCCTTGGTGTGGTCTGAAAGATAAAATTCAGGGAAATCTTTCCTACCAAAATCCTTCAGGAACTATAAATTGTGAAACAACAGATCGCCCCAATGCAGCTTGGAGACCTTCAGCCAAAGATGTCCAGGACAACATCGAAAAGCATCTGTCAGTCACATTATCTGGCCCCATTATTTTCTATGCTTCTCACAAAGCTGCTTTCAGCCTCCTCCTCACTTCATGATTCCAATTCTTTTATCCTGGATGATGGTGGTAGTAAGAGATAGATAGCATGTTTGGATGTATCTGCACTCATGTGGCTTGTCCTTCTCACTCCACCCATGCTCTGGCTGTGATGATGCATATCTATGGGAGTCAGTGGGAGATCTTTTCACAAACACTCACTGTGTGTTGTGTCTCTTGTGGGCAGAGATGTTGCTGTGTTAGCCATCATTATTTGATCTGCCTCTCTGACAAGATTGCTTTAAAGCCTGAATGTTGGTTTCTGCTCTTAGCTGGGAACATGCTATAGTTATAGTTACAGCTTCACTTGTGTGGCCAAGTCCAGTTCCTCAGCTATGTTGAGATTGCCTGGTACTGTGGAATGGAAACTGTGGAGAGCAAAATCTGGGACAAGGTGTATTGCATGAAAGAAAGGAAATACCTTATTGGAGTACTTTGAAAGCAATATATACATATATATATATTTTAATTTATTTTTTTCCCTCAGGCAAATAATACTACCCCAAAATATGCTGCAAATATCCACTGAAGTGAATGGGATTTCAGAGAGTTGGGTGGGAGAGATGGAGAAATATTGATTCTACCTTCAAATGATAGAGTTGGAGTCTTGAATTGAGATTATAAATGCCTCTGTATTTTGGGCCCTGCATTTCCATTTTGCCTGTTCTATAGAAAATGGTAATTTATGCAATTTTCTGCTTGGAATAGAACTGGAAATTTCATTTGCTTACCAAAGTCAAAAGCTGAGCAGAAATTCACCAACATTCATCATGGTCTCAGAGTACCTTCAGCCATGAAAGACAAGTATCTACTGAGGTGATAGTTACCTTCCAATACTCCATTGTCAATGAATTGAAAGAATCACTTAAAGCAATAAAACTAAGATCTAAACCATCCTCCAGTATGGACTCCCTCTTGTTCTGACTGAGGTATCTCAGGACTTGGAAACTCAATGGGATACACCTGCATTAAAGTGCTTCTCTACTAAGAGACTTCTTCCCCAAAGAAGAAGAACTGAAGGCATGGGAAAACATGTCTGAGTGAAGGTGAAGCAGGGAGAATATAGTATCCTCTTTAGGACAGAAAAAGCTATTTTTCCTTGTGAGTCACATAGGAGCACAGGAGACATGAGATTCCCCAAGGCAAGGCATTTTCTTGTGATTTCTTTGAATGTGAGCATATTTTGTGAGATTTCTACTATGCTTAAGGCCAATTATCTGTCTTTGCCCCAGTACACTACCCTGAGATCAGCTGTAGTTTTTGATGAGTATGGGTATTTTGAAGAGTTTTCTTCTAATCTCTATTAAAGGAAGCTTCAATTAAAGCTGTCAATGGATCCTCACAGGCCTAACCTACTCCTAAAGAAGGCAGTAGAAAAGGACCTGTGTACTTTAAGAATTTTGCCTTTCTAGACAGAGATGACTTTTCAGAATGGTCTGGGAAGGGGAGAAGGGGAGAGGACTGCAAACAAAGGCACTGGAGTAGCTGAGTGAGGCTTGAGAGGGGACAGAGAAAAAGCAGAGAGACCGTTTCATTTTTCTGCACCTGCCTTATGGCAGCAAAGGCCTGCGATGGGGCATGGCAAGATCCGTAGGTGTCAGATAATGGAGGCTGCAGAGATGAGAAGAAAAACCTTGGCTAGCGTGAGCTGGTGGGATGCCAGGAGGATGTGATGCAGATTAAGAGCTGGCTGACTGCAGAAGGCCACTTTTGCCCAGAGTGCAGAGCAGGAACCCTTCTGGGGAAAAAGAAAAAAAAAAAAAAGAGAAGTTATTGCATCTGTCCAGAGATTTCAACACACTGTTTTGTGTGGAGGGAATTGTGGGATTGAGGTATTGAAAAGCTAAGGCATAAAAATTAGCAAGGACGCTGTGACCTGGCCAGGGGTTTACGTGGGGTTTGGTATGCTGCTCTGGTCTCATCTCAGTGCAAGCCCAGGCTGCCTCACAGCCAGCAGAGCTGGGTGTAGATGAGAAACAACAGAGATCTGAATAAAACCTCCAGCAATTTTTGGGGTAACAACTACTTTATGAGTGACATACTGGAAACAGCCAAGGGGAAGTCGGAGAGGGATAAGATAGCTGCGTTCCTCTGGCTAGTGTCCTCAGCCAGTTTGCAGCATTGCAGATTAGGTCCTTTTCTCTGGTGTATCTCACTGGTCTCTCTGTGCAAGTGCCACAGGGCTGTGATAAGGAGGAGGTCACAATAGTGCTCTAACTACACGGCGTTTTTTCACATGCAGTGGGATATGGTAACTGAAAGCAAATACACCTGAGTCCTTCCTCTGCTTGTGGCTCTTCCATCCATCAAAACTGAATCTGGGGATGTGCACCAGGGGAACGATAGAGGGTCTATGGGAGGGCTACAGAAAGGGATATAGCACTCTCTGTGCCAAAAAGCCTCCCTACAGTTCCAGCAAGGATCTGCATTTTGCAGGTCCCAGTGCGACCACTACATGCTCAAGCCTGCAGATGCACAGTGCCTTGTGCTTCTCCATCCAGTCATCCCCTTCTGCCTGCATGGACCATGACAGGCTTCCCCCCACTGTCCTGAAGGAGATCATCAGGCAGCTGCAAGTGGACACCAGGTTGTCATTTCTTTGTCCTGCTTGCTTTGGTGACAGCCCCGTATCACCTGATGGCCAAACCATCCGTGGGGGTGCTTCTCGAGGGAGATTGGTGTAGGCAGCTTAAATAACTGGCATTTTTCAAGCTGAGTGGGAGAGGGTGTTCGCAGTCATCCGATCAAAGAAGGAAACACCTCTAGGACAGGGGGACTGTGACAAGCCAGATGGGCACAGATATTTTATTTTTTAAATCAGCACATTTGGGGATCTTATTAATGTTGACAAATATCTGCAGGGTGGGTGTCAAGTAGAAGGGGACAGTCTCTTTTCAGTGGTGCCCTGTGATAGGACAAGAGGTAATGGTAGCAAGGTGAAACACAGGAAGTTCCACCTCAACATGAGGGAAAACTTCTTTACTGTGAGAGTGACAGAGCCTGGAACAGGCTGCTCAGAGAGGTGGTGGAGTCTCCTTCTCTAGAGACTTTCAAGACCCACCCGGATCTGTTTCTGTGTGGCCTGCCCTGGGTGTTCCTGCTCTGGCAGGGGGATTGGACTCGGTGATCTCCAGAGGTCCCTTCCAACCCCTACCATTCTATGATTGTGTGATTCTATGATTTGGGTCTGGATCTGATCCTGCAGCCAGAATCACCCAAGCTCAGGGAGCAGCCCTGACCCCAGCCCCTTGAGGAAGGCAGAAAATGCAGACTCTTCTGCCTTTTCCTGTGAGAGGGAGGAGCTGGGCAGGTTTCTGCCTGGGGATCCAGTCACCCTGGCAGCACAGGTGTTGGGGGTGGCCTTCATGATATTTCTTGCAACATTGAGTCAGGGCTATGATGAACTATTCCTTGCATAAGCAGGAATGCCTTTGCCAGTGGTAAGCTGAAAAATGCCGAGCTCTATTTTCAAAGACAGCTCAGAGGTTATTTATGTACGGAAATGCTCCTTATCTCTTAATTCCCAGACTGATGGGTGGAAGATATGCAAAGACTGACTTCTGTCAGAGCTCACCACCACTGCTACTGTCTTGGCAAGAGGGGAGGGCTCTCTCTACCTTCCCTGGTAGCAATGCTGACTAAGAGCCATAGGAATCTTAATTCCTGGCCCAGAGATGGCAAGCCAAGCTATCTGATGGGCTGGTTGGCTGACAGTTAATATCCTGTCACAGAGAAGTAAGTATTCGTGATGTAGCAGGGGTTTTTCTTGGTTGTTTTTTTTTTTTTTTGTGCCTAGAAGACCAGAGTGGAAAGACCCAACAGGTTCTCGATTTTGTGCTTAAACATCAGGTCTGTCATTCAAAGACTACATCAAAACTCCTTGGTATCAAAAACATGATGTTTGATTTTTTTTGTTTGGTTGGTTTTATTTTTCGCCATTATCAGTCTCAGAGATTCAGGCTGGAATCTGCAATTCAATCCCATTTCCTTGTGGCTTGAACATTATTAGTAGGCAAAAATTGGCAACTGGAAATTAGTTAATGATTCCTCTGTAAGTACAGCAGACAGATGGAAATCCAGCTTCTTTATCCTGGCTGCACTGACACTGGCATGCTAACTAAAAGTAGTAAAACATTTATTAATGAGTGGGGCAGGCAAAAGGAAAAAAAACCTAGAGCAATGAACACAGGTAATAGTGTGTCATTATTACAGAGCTATCTATCAGACTAGGACATGCATAAGAATTAGGTGTCCTGGAAAATGCTGTGAAAAAATATCTCTACTTCTGTTTGATGGAATCAAATTTCAATTTTCATGAACTTTTCACAGACTAAATGTATTTATGTCTAAAGAAATTATATCTCTTAGTAGTCAGTAATGACAATTACTTATTTACACTGAATGATATTTTTTCTGCTGATTGGTCCAGAAAGAATAAATTCTTTTTCTAGTGTAGGGAAAAAAAATGCTTCATTGATAAATTTTTCTTGGTGGTGGTGTATTGTGGATTATGTGAAGAGTGAAAATGGAACCTACTACATAGGATTCATAGCACATTTATAACACAGAAGAGAAGAAATAAATATTAAAAGACTCTATTTTTTTGCATGGGAAAGGATTTTCTAACATATCCCTTTTAGGAGAATTGGATGGAAGGTTCTGGCTTGTTGACTGCCTGACTCCTGAGAGGAGCCTTGCAGGCAGGATGTCTGAATTCTCTGTTTTTCTGCTTTGTCTGGCCTCGATCTCCATTTGCTCTCCCTGATTCAGGCTGCCAGGCAGGCAACTGCCAGTGAGGGAGCAAGGGAATCAGTCATTGCAAGAACAGAGAAGGCTGGACTGACTTGGACAGAAGATGGGGGAGTAGTGGGGTCCACAACTACCCACCTTCTGTGCTGACAGGATCAATCTGGCTTCTGACAGCAGAGCTGGGGAGGAAAGGAAGTGATGTCCTGGGGAAAGAAATGTGAAGGGCTTGCATCCCATCTGAATGCCTTGAAATTGAGGCTGTTTCTGGGTCCATGATGGAAATTTCCTTTCCCTTTCCTTTCCTTTCCTTTCCTTTCCTTTCCTTTCCTTTCCTTTCCTTTCCTTTCCTTTCCTTTCCTTTC